>BQNB010075765.1:12247-27618 GCA_026074375.1 Tanacetum coccineum | reverse complement strand
TATTCTCTTGAGGAGTTCGCCGATGAACTCGCTCTTATCACATTTCCACTGGGAAATGATGATCTTCCCTTTGCTTCTGAATCTGATCTTGGAGAGATAAAGTATTTGCTTAACCATGATCCTATCAAGGAAATGGATTCTGTTCTCGAAGATTCAGTTGATAAAAATTCTCTTTATGATAATCTTGTTGATACCCTTTCTGAGATGTTCACTGATGAACATGCTCTTAATTACTCATCCCCACCATTATGGGATGATTATGATGATGAACTTTTTGATCTTGAGATAGTTAATGATGATACTTATGATGATCCTTTTTACTCCAAGGAAGAGAAAATCAAAGATTCTAAAATCTTGATTGATGAACTTGATCACCCTAAATCAAGTGATTTCCTTCCTTTTCCTGAGTGTGACTCAGTTTTCTATGTGGATTTTTCCGAGGTTGATGCTTTGTCTTCGACTAACAACGAGGACAAGGTATTTAATCCGGGTATACTCATTCATGAAAACCTTTATGAAGTCACCAACTGTAAAACAATGGAAAAGAATGTAAAGAAGATATCCATATCTAATGCTTCTTTAATTCTTGAGGATTTTAATCCTCCTCTTTATGAACTTCCTTTCCAAAAAGAAGTTCCCGGGTCTGAAACTCTACTCTCGTTTTCATCCGAAAATGAGGAAAAAGTTTTCAACCCCGGGATTCTCACTTCTAAAGGAGTTCATACTTCTCTTCTCCCAGAACTATCTCATCGGGACTTTAAAGCTTTCAAAGTCATTAAAAATTTTGAAAGCCCGATGAAGATTTTTCCTTGCTCTTATGGAGAGGACATCCGTATTTTGGATGTTCCGTGTCTCCATTTCTATCCCCCTTAACAAGTTCAAGTATGGGGGGATCGGGTCAAGCTAAGTGACCTAAAACAAGCGCTTCGTGGGTGGCAACCCATGCTTATCCTAGTATAATCATAGTAGTAGTATGCTAAGTTATGTAGTAATGAATAAGTGTTTTGTTGTTGTGAGGAGGCTCGCCTCTTCCATTATCCGTGTTTCGTGTTTGTGTTGTTGAATGTCCAGGATTGCCCGGATTTTTGAAGCCTCTCGTGCTCGTGGTTTTGTCCTTCGATCACAAGAGCTTCACATCCTCAGCTTCATTTAGGGAATCCAGTATCCAAATCTTATCGACTAACGTTTATCTTTAAGCATACTTGATAAACGACTTAGGATTTACGTAGAAACCCTTCTAAAAACATTGAGGACAATATTTAATTCTAGTGGGGGGGGATCTATCGATTTGATTCTGCTGTCGTTGTTTTCACGTAATCCCGTTTTTACCACCATCATACCAAAAAAATGAAAAAAATTTAAAATATTTCAAAAATAAAATAAGTGTTTTGTCATAATTTTGACTTTCCTGCTAGGTAGAATAAGAATAAATTTTGACTCGATCGAGCGTGTTGAGCTCTAGCTTGTTCCTTAACGCTTAGACTAAGCATTCGCGGAAATTCGCGAAGAACGAAAAATGATAGAGTTAATTATGAGTTAGATGCTAAACAAGGATTAGTTGGAAATCTTAAGAGCTCGTGTGTGTAATTTGTGGCTTTTCTCTCCCATAAGCTTCTAACCGGATTAATAATACGTGCTATTTTTGAAAATTAAACTTAAATCAACAATTTTTGAATTTGAAATGTAGTCGATAGTAATAATTTTAGTCTTAGTTCAAATTTATACTTAAATTTTCCAAAAAGAAGTTTTCTCTATATATCGTGGTAATAAAAAGTGCAAAAATGTACCCAAAAAAATGAAAAAAAATGAATGAATGAATGATGAATAATAATTATAAACTGTGGGCTAATAAAAGTTTGTTGCATCTTGCCGGCTCACAACCGATGTTGCAGCCTTCTAAAAAAGGCCCATAGTAAGAATAATAATCCGAGACCGATAAAGGTTTGCTGCATCTTGCCGGCTCACAACCGATGTTGCAGCCTTCCAAAAGGTCGAGGATTTACATTGTATCATGGTTATATTAATGCTAAGTGTGAAATAATGTGATTTAATAAATATAGGGAAAATCTCTTTTTCTTAAATTTAAATATGCTTTTGAACTAAGACTATTTCATTTTAAGTTGTGGTTTTTCTAAATAAGATATGTATATACGGGAAACCTAAGAGTTTTTGAAACCAAAGGTCCGTGAGTCCCGATACTAGTCTCTGTGGGGTGTCAAAAGCCTGGTCACTTAGCCGCAAGGTTGGGATGTGCCGAGACGAAAGTCGCTACATGGGATGATCTCGCCTTCAAACTCATTATTCTCGGGTGGAACGTGAAGCATAGAATTTTGCAAAACGTTGATCCATGGTTGAAATTCGAAATGGCACATTCACCTAATATATAATAATTGTCGGGAGTGAAAAGTTCACAAGTTGCAAATATGAGTAGTGTTAGCATCTTAACTTATATTTAACGGTGATTTCGTTTTAAGCTTGGTTTGGAATAAGTGAAAAGTCGGGAACGATGAATTTATCCTTTTTGGGGCATTTTAGGATTGAAATGCGTCTTGTTCTATGATCCCAAATGAAAATAAAAAAGTCAAACATGTTAGAAAAAGAAAAATACAAAAATATTAGTGGTAGTTAGTGTAAATAATAAAAATGGTAAAAACGGGGCTTTTCAAAGCTATTGATTTCTTTAATTCCCCTTGATGAACGCTTAGCTACTTTTCGAGGTTATTAGTAGAGGGGGATCGAGATTCTTAGTTTTCTAAGTGCTTACTTATAGCATTACGTGAGGACACGCAATAGTTTAGTATGAGGGATTTTTGTATGTGCTTAAATACACATACCACTTTTCATTAAAACCGGACTTAAATGACCAAAAACGTACCAAAAATACATTGTATTCGTATGTTTTCATTTATATTGTGCAGGAAATGGTTATCCGACAAAAGGACAAAAAATCAAGCAAAAACGGACAAAACCGAGCACGGAAGAGCGTGAAAAAGACAAAGTCAAAAGTCAAAGTCAACCAGTAAAAGTCAAAGGTCAAACCCGAAACCATAATCGAAGAAGACCTTAATGGGCCCACCTTTACCCATCTAATGGGCCGGGGCAACCCATTAAGGGTACATATGAAGACAAATGAGCCCAAGAATCTAAACGGGCCCAATATAGAACTAAAAGCCCAAAATGAAGTTGGAGGGCCTTTTCTGCCAAACCCATAAAGTGTATCACAACAAGGACCATGAGTGTAATAACACTATACACTCTTGAGGGATAAAATTGCCAACCCTCAAACTGTTATCACACCACAAGGAACACGCAAATACTCATATATCCCTCAAGGGTCAATGTTGCCAAGTCCAAAAACACTTAACACACCACAAAGACGTTTCATGAGATTAATCTTATAACAATGAGGGGCTAATCCTGACCATTTCCTAAACTTTCACCCCTGCACCCTTTTATACATCCCTTTCCTGCCAAATTTAAAACTCATCTTCACTATTCATGCTTCCCTGTCCCCCCTCCTCGACCACTGTTCATACCCAGCCAAACATGTCATTTTCCCACCACCCTACCCCCACATGGGCTAACTTCTACCTTGGAAATCCCAAGCGGTTTGATTGGACAAGAATTTCGAGGGCTAGGATCAAATTACTTGGGGACAAAGTTTAATGAATGGCCAAGATTGACTAAGGTTTACTCTCACAGTAAAAACACAACTAGCACATGACAATGAAGACCTCAGCCTTTATATAAAGAAAGAAGACAGAAATTGAAGACCATGTAGGAGTAGCTGTAGCTTAAATTTACTTTTCATGTTTTAAGTTTATATTTTAAGACTTTTAAATATTGTCATTTTAAATTCAAGCTTTGTAATCCTCTTTTTAAAGTTAATGCAAGATTCAAGTTTTTTAGATAATACTAATTCTGTCCTTTTAAGTTATATGCACTCAAGTAATTTCCTGTTTATAACACTTTTCCAAAAGCTCTTTTAAGGTTATACAGGCTGTTTTAGTCATAAAAGCTTTTACAAAAGCTTTGTATGAATGTACTGTTTCATTAAGAAGAGAATGGGTATTCATGGCAGCTTATTGAATGAATAAGCAATTATGGATGACTTATTAGGTTTAGAGCTTATGGAAGCACTTAGGTTAGAATAGGTAAGGGTTTTTGGTTTATGTAGTCTCAAGCTTAGGACTTGAGGTAAGTTTACTTTTTAAGTTTTGCACCTCTTTTAGCTTATTTGCTTATTGCAGCTTATTTGTGTGTTCCTTGTTGCTTAGTTAAGTTTAATATTGTTCATTTATCATATCTCTAGCTTAAAATTTAGTTGTCATAGCTTTAAATCTCATTTTACTTGTTTTCTTAAAAACTGTCAAAAAAAAGTAAAAAAAAATTAGCATAGTCTTAAATCTTGTTGTTCTTGTTGATTTAACTGTTAAAGCTTGTTTATTAGGCTTAATATTAGTTAATAATTATCTGGTAGTCAAGGTTTTAGGTTTTAATCTCATATTTCTAGTATAAAAATTTCATAAAAGATAGTTAAGGGAGTGTTTGGCTGTTATATGTTCTTAGTGCTAAAGTGGGTCATTTTGGTTAAAACCATTTGGGTCATTGTTGTTTGGCTTTAAATCATCATACTAGTCTGTTAAGGTGCATTTTTAAGTTTAGATTTTCATTTTCAAAGTTTTTATATGCTTGTGTTTGAATCTGTGGGAATTATGGCTGTTATATGTGCTCTTTGTGATTGAACTTGGCTTATTTGGTTTAAGTGTGATTTTTGTGTCATTTTAAGTCTCAAAAGTGAGTAAAGTTCAAGTCATAAGGTCTGCATCTTATGTTTGAGTTTGAGTCAAGTTTTTATCAAAATTGTGCTAAGTGTTTTTGTTGTCCTGTCCTCTCCTTTTCTTTAGACTTTTTCCTTGCTTATTTGTTTTTAAATATGTCTCATTTTTGCTTTTCCTCATAGCTAGCTGTAGAAACTTTAACTGTTTTTAGGTTTTGAGCTTTAGCTTTTAGGTTTGCTAGCTTATTTTTAAGCCCAAATATTGCTCTTTAGGCTGTTTGGAATGCTTTTTGGTCACAGGAGCTTATTTGCCATTTCTTGCCCTTCTAGCTTATTTCCTTGGCTTATTTTGCTTAGACTAGCTTGTTAGGTTTAGGTTTCAATCTGTTTATGCTTATTTTAGTTTTCCTTAGGCTTATTTGTTCTTAAATAGCCCACTAGTTTAAGCTTTAATAGGTCTTAGTGTATAAGGCATTCTGCCAGTTTTAGTTTGCTTATTTTACAGCTTATTTTTCAGTTATAAAAAATTTGTCTTTTTAAAAGTTGCTTAATTTTTATAGTTTTACAAGGTTTGAACCATGGACCTCCCCCTTTATACCAACGCCCCACGCTCACACCCCATTGCTAATTGTGCTACAATAGCTCATCCGCTATTGTTTGCACACATTATTCCTTTAAGCCTTTTTTAGCCCTTAAGCCCATCAGCCGTTTTAGCTTATTTTAACTGCTTATTCGATAATCTTTTTAAACTCTCTTATTTTTTCTAGGTTTTAAACTGTTTAAATTAATTTCCTTAATTTTTTCAGATTTTATTAATTTAGTTTAGTATTTTTTTAATTAATTTTTAAAAATAGAATTTTATTATAAAAAATAAAGAAAAATAATTTTCTTAATTGTTATCATATCTTAGATTTTTCTAAGTTAGAAAATCATTTTTTTGCAATTTTTAGGAATTAATTTGATATTTTCTAGGATTTTAAATAGATTAGGTTAGTTTTTAATTCATAAAAAATCATTAAAAAGCCAAAAAATATAAATCTTTTAAAAAAAAAATTCTTTTGTCATTTTTAAGGTTTGCATTCAAAAATTTTCTTGTGTAGGGTTTAAATTTGAATTAGTTGATATTTAGACGCGTTTTAGGATTCCCGTTTTGCGTTTTTAGATTAAATTAGTGTTGCCTTAATTGTTTTTAGTGTAGATTGCATTAAATTTCCCATAGACTTGAAAACCAAATCCAAATCTTGTGAATTCAAACATCAAATATCAAACTGACTTTCGACTTTCCAATTCACTCCTCGTTGGGACTACGACCCGGGAATATCATATACTACTTCCGGTTTCATTGATTTTCTGGATTTTGATCCTTATTATATATTTATAAGTATATTTATATTTATTTATATATATTTATAAAGGGTCGAATTTAACAAATCAGTAAGCCAACTTTTCGCTCTCATTATTCTTATTTTTCTCTATTTTTTATTTCGTTTTCTGAAAAAGTGAACGCTCATTATCATAATTTAAGTACCTTTTTTTGAAAAGTTGTCCGGTTTTAATATTTTTTACTTTAAAATTCTTTATTACAAAACCCTTTTTGACGAATCTACCTATTATATATGAGGAACCCTCATTTTTACTGTGGAGCACCGAGAGCTTGCAAAGTAAGCATAGTTCTGTATGACACTGTTACACCATTTCCTCAATTCTTTTTTTATAACCCGTCTTGTACCCATTTCCTCAATTCTTATAACCCGTCTTTTACTCAACCATCAATTTCAAACACCTTGTTTCTTTATTTCTCTATCTCTCTCTAACGACTAACTGCATCCAATCTTTCCAGGCACCTTCAATTTGCTTTCAAAGCTTGAACTTGTAAGTAAATTCAGTATTTATTCATACCGACGACTAGGGGTGAGCATACCGGACCGTCGACCGGACCGGACCGAACCGGACCGACCGGACCGGACCGAAGGTATTTCGAAATGCGTGTGTAGGACCGGACCGGACCGAAGACCGACCCGTACCGTACCGTACCATTGAGGTCCGGTCCGCGGTCCGGCAATATGGACCATTTCGGTCCTCGGTCCGGTCCGGTCTTAGCCGGTCCGGTCCGGTCTTGGACATATGCTCACCCCTACCGAAGACCAACTTTACAAGTTTTTATTATGTTAAACCTTCGTCTTTTCTTGCTTTAACTCGTTCAATTACTTTTATGTCAATGTGCACATTAGATTTTATAAATTTCATTCAAGGGTTTTTACATTTTCATATGTTGTACTTTGCAGTGACTTATTATGCAGTGGCACTTGGTGATAGGGACAATACAAGTTATGGCCAACTATGCCGCAGTTCATGAAGATGTCGTTGAAGGCAGTGGTAGAGCAAAACTCAAAGAGACATGGTGAGAGCATAAGTAGATATGAAAGGGCATATAATTTTTTTTGTCTATGTCATTTGTTTGTAAGTAAGTCGGGTTAGTAGTTTTTAAATCAATTTATGGATGTTCTTCATGTTTGAATAAGCTTTTGTATTCTAATGATGGACTAATGGTTGATTTTATTGCGCTACAGTCCTGAATAGTCATGGGAAAAGTTGTTGATATGTAGCGAAAATGGGTATATAAAGAAATTTTATCATGTACGTGTGTTGTTTTCTTTGGTGCTTTGTGGCTTTTATGTTTTTACTCCCGGGATTCCCTTTGATCGAGAAGACTTTCATGATTGGTGATGTTTCTTTCCATCATCATCATTCAGTCTTCGATCGAGCCTCACGTTTATATCAGGGAAGTCCTCAATTTCTATCATTTATATCTGATGGTTTCCTTAAAGCATGCATTTTACATCAATAATTGGCTTAGGGATTGCATTAGATACCCTCCTCACACTCAGAATGTTAGCATTGTTCTTTTACGTTTTAAGTGTAGGGGTGGCATCCGAACACTTTTGAACATTGAGGCCAATGTTTAGTTCTAAGTGTAGGGGGTTTATATCAAAATTATCATGCTTATGCCTACTTTTTTGCCCTCATGCAACCTCATTTTGACAAAAATTATGTTTATTTTTGCCAAAAAAAACATTTTAACCATGCGTGATTGACTAGTCCCTTATGCTAGAATAAAGGAGATTATGATTCGACCGAGTATTGCACTCTAGCTTTCCCTTTAACTTTTAAGACTGAGCGTTTGCAAAACTTAAACTTTGCAAGAACGAAAAATAATAAAGTTAGTTATAAGTTGGATGCTAAACGAGGAGTAGTTGGATCTCTTAAGAGCTCAAAGAGGTAAATTGTGGCTTTTTGCTCCCACCAGCAAAATAACACATCAAAAATAATTTTTAGAAAATTAAGATGTTTGTTTTTCCCAATTCTTAGTTTGTAAAACCTTTTTGAAAAACTTTATTAATCCACTCACGGGATTATTTTAGCTTTTTGATCAAAATAAGATATATGTCAAGGTTTCATCAGTGTTGCGGGGAAATAATACAACCGTTTCCTGACGGCTCGTTCTCGTTGACTCAGATATTGAAAGACCGCAAGACTCGAAACTCAACTTCAGCGATATATATATATATATAAAACCATTTTTTTGTACAGAACCAACATTTTTACTCATAATAATGCATAATGTACATAATATCAATGCAAGATGGCATTTTTGTAATTAAGTGAAAGATTAAACCACTACTTGTAAAGCCAAAAGGGTATTATTGGTATTATACATGAATTAATTCTCAAAAACCGTATTATAATTCTGAGGTATCTCTCTCTCTCACTTGTAACCTCCAACATCATTTCTATCATCTACCATAACCCTAATCTACCGCCCCCAACAAAAAAACCTCTCTAAAAAAATAGTTGCGTCTTCTTTTTTCTAATCCATCATTCGAATGAAAAAAAAATAAACAACGGATTGGAATAACTTCTCCAAACTGGTAATGGTTAGTGAAATCTTTGATTGGTTTGTGTACACGCCGTTTGTTCTTATCTCGCTATTAAGAGTCATTATTCATTGTATTTCTAATTGTTTAATTGCGTACATGGCCTTGTCTTTTGTTATGAAATTTGTTTCTTGACCTTTGTGATCTACGTATGAACTGCTTATTTATTTTGGTTATCAAATGAGAAATAATCATTCGACAGCGGATTTCTATGCCATGTCATGCTTAATCATCAAATTATTTCACTAGCAAGATCCTCTATATGTTTGCTCTTTGTAATCTTTTAAATAGAACCAACTGTGATAACATGTTTACTATCTTTTTTCGTAATATTCAATTTGGATAACTTATATTAAAGCATTTGCTCTATTTCGTTTGCACACACCTCTATTCTATCTTTAGAGACATTAATTTGAAGCTACTGAACCATTATGAATTTCAGACAATTAGTAGTAGATGCGAATAATTTTGAGGTTATTTCTTGAATATTATAACATTTGAGAAAAGGCAACCAAGGGAAGAGCGCTAAACAATAATCGTACAAAAATAACATCTTTACGAGTGGCTTTTCGACAGGAAGAGCACCTGATTACGAAACATCCATACGCGCCAACCAAGTTAATATAAGAACTCCTTCCATACATATCATTAACTTTAGACTTAATTCTAATGGAATTGACCCAATTTACACAGCAATCACCATATGAAAACCAAGGGCGTACCAGGATAGATTCCACCAGCGGCATACGAGCCTGACGATATCCGTAGCCAATCTGCAACTGAAGAACAAGTGCGAGGAATCTTCCTGAGCAGAGGAGCAAAGCGGACATAAAAGATCAGAAACTAGGACACCACGATGTTGTAAATTGGATCGAGTAGGCAACCAATCCAGGAAAACCTTCCAAGCAAAAATATTTTTTTTATTGGAACATATTTAACCCATCGAGTAGCAGTAGGGGATTTCGGCAAGAAACATTCATCAAGAAGAATGCGAACATCTTTGACCCGAAAAACACATTCCCTATTTAAATCCCACACCCATCTATCCTACATATTAGACAACAATGTCCCTTCAATATATGTTTGAGAAGAGCAAATTGAGAAGATTCAACCCCTCCTCTAACAGAACGACAAGATAAGACGGTAAACCGAGAATTGTAGTTTATTCAGCCACCGGACATCTTTATTAATCTCCAAAGCATAAATCGTGAAACATAACACGAATTTGAGTTCACCAATCCAAACTTCATCCAAAATTGCGTGCATAAAAACCTTACCCACACAATAATGACATTGAGAAATCAGGTCCACACCGTGATCTTTTAAGCAGAATGCATATGCACCTCCTGAATAATGATTTCCAATCGAGTAACGAAACAGAGATACTTTATCTTAATAGTGAGCCCTGCATAGACATGATGAGACGACAACCATAAAGAATTATCCCGGGATATGAATCGCCAAACCCATTTGAAGAATGGAGCGCCCTATAAAGCATAAAAACTTAAGACACCAAAAACCTCCATACTTTCTTGACGCAAGAAACCTTGTGGCCCATTTGATCCACACCTATTTTCCCTCTCGTCGCATTGACACCATTGGGGAAAAAAATTTCTACATATGACTCCATCGTTTTGTAACACCGACTTAGGAAACCATATAGAATGGACATATTATAAATATGTGTCGACCCAAGAACCGACTTTAAAAAAGAGGTAAGCCTTTTCCTCTAACAGATAAAGATTTAGTTTCCGATTAGATAGAGACGAGCCTTAAGTTTACCAATCGAATCGTCCCAATGCCTGAAGAGTAGAGCTATTACCTCCAACCATCACCCTAAGTTTATTTAAAGGGGTTTCTTCCATAGTCAACAACCAAAATATAAAGCGCAGCAGCATTAACTCCTCACTTCGATTATCCGACCTCCAAGAAGTTGACTTTTCTTAAGATTGATCAAGACATCCGCATTAAAAAAGATGGGCAATATTAAGAGACGAACCATATTGATGCCCGTCAAAAATCCGCTAGCCTCCGATGGCCCTTAGAAACGAAAGATGAGAACACCATAATTAAGATCAAAGGTATGGGGCAAAGGATCTCCCTGCTTCAACCATAAAAATGAAATTGGAATTCGGAACGTTGGACCATACCATTAAGGAGAGACCGAAGCCCATACCAAGTGTAAACAAAACCCCGAATCCAACGACACCATTTAGAACCAAAACCAAAAGCTCTAAGCACATTTTCTAAAAAATCCCACCTTAATCGAACCATAAAGCCTTGGCAAAATCCAACTTTAAAAAAACCATGCTTGTTGTTTCTTATGCTTGGCACCAAAAAAAGTTAATTTCCCCCCCCCCCCCCCGTTTATGATAAAAATGGGAAACCATCAAGAATTTGCCTATTAGGAAGAAACGCCATTTGAACATCCGATATAAGACTAGAGATGATCGACGAAAGTCGAGTGGCTATAATATTTTGGTGAACAACTTGTTAAAACTCCCGACACAAGCTAAATTGCCGAAAATAATCATTTTATCAACTTAGGATCATGGTTTATTTCGGAATGACAGCAATGAAAGAGAGTTGCATCCTCTAGAAAATGAACTTATCTCGAAAAACCAATCCACCACTGCACAAAAATCAGATCCTAAAGTGTCCCCGAACTTTTGAAAAAACTCAAAAAGTGAACCCCAGTCCAAGAGATTATTCTCTCGCGCGCGCGCCCCCCACACAGCATTCGCACTTCATCATCTGGAGATCGGACTCTCCAACATGTCCAACTGATCAGAAGACAATCGATTAGGGAAGGTATAGTTAAGTTTACATCTGTTGGCAGCCGGGGCTCGAAACCGATTAGCAAAATGCAAACGAAATTCTTCTTTGACACGACAGGGATCATCCACCCAATTCGCCATCAACGCCAGAACACAACCTTTAAAGCCAAATTCGCCTCGTTTATGATTACTGAATCCATGAAAAAATGTTGAGTTTTCAATCTCCCTCACTAGCCAACTGAATCTTAGCCTTTTGCTTAAGTCCAACGAGCAGCGGAAGACTTAAAATCATGATTTTTTTTTAATAAAGCTAACCGCGTCGAAGAATATCATCAAGATTACCGCCCCCTTGATCAATAACTTTGTCAATATGACACAGCTTGAACGAAGATCCACAAGATCGACCAGATGATTTCCTTTTCTTGCAATCACTAAAACCATGAACGTATCTCCTTTTTCAGGAATTGTAATTTCTTCTTGAATAAACCAATACTTATTTTTATCATCAAGATCAATATTATTCCAAGTTTCCCCAACACCATTTTATCGAGAGCCATGTAACAAACCAAGAGTGGTATACCCCCAAAAAAAAAAAAGGGAAGGCCCATAATCATGACACTCTTTCCCGAAGTAAGATTGGTCTATGATCCAGAGGTGCCTATCAAAGACAAATACTCGAAAGATGAGGAATAAAGAGAGTAAAAACCATCCAAACCAAAAAAACGATCTAATTTACTCACTTCTTAGCCGACTGAAAGACCAAGTAAAAGAGTACACCTCTAATGGGATTTTCCAACGAGCCCCCGATTTGATAAAAAACTATTAAATTTCATAGCACTGCCGCATTGTACACTGAACCCAATGATCCTCCATGCATCTAACATCATTAAAATCGCCCATAACCATAAATGACCATCACCAACGGCTGATAAGGGATGAAATTACTCCATAGCGAACGCTTGCTTATGATAGACTGAAGTGGGCACATATAGACAACCACAAGTAACGTCGCTGATTAGGAAACCCATAAGACCCATATAAAGCTTACAAAATTGTCCAGACAACATGATGCTTCCTTTTAACGGAAAACACTTGCGATCCCATACACATACAATACCACCAGAGAAATTCCCCTAACTGCTTTCGCTAATAGTATAACTCAGAACTTATAGTTACCCCATAACCACCTTTAAAAATCATCCAAATCAGAAATAACAATTCCAACATTTGGTTTCAAGAACAAAAGGAAATTCAACCTTGTGTTTATTGTTTAACCTCCTTAATCCCAATCTTTCTTAGCCTTGGATCCTAGGCCTGAACGTTTAAAGAAAACAATTCATTTGAAACCACCGACCGTAGCTCCTTGTGATCCTATAATTTTCTCCGATGTCCATTCATACATCCTTCCATAGTGAGCCCCTAGATTGGCCAACTTTTTAAAAAAAATCATACGTCTAAACCACCAATAACGAGCCACCTGCTTTTTTTTTTTTAGAATCGATAGAGGGGAAGCAAGTCATTAAGGGGTTAAGCATCCTCTAAAATGCGAGAATTTAAGAACTCTCCGAGCGACGTTTAGACAAAAATTTCCATACCTGACCCTCCTGTGCATCAACTTGTTAGAATTCCCCTCTCTCAGGTGTCAATCCAGGTGGGAAGAATACTTAATCCAAACCAGAATTTGCCTCGCCTTTGTCACGTTTATTAAGAAGATTGTAAAGGTTAAATGGATCGCTAGAATTCTCCTTCTCGTTGGGTGACAGATTCTGAGTATGTTCATGCCCCAAAGAATCAGCCTTATCATCAAAAACTGTATCAGACACACCTTTAATATCAGTTTCGTCGTCCAAATTTATCTGCTTACTATGTCAAAACCAATTATTCTCCTTCAGCACCGTTAACGGAATCAGTCCTCAGAATAATCATCAACCTCCTTATATCATTAAACTCGGAGACCAGATGAATAACTCCTTAGCTCTTATAACAAAATTTTTGCCTCGAACAATAATCTTGAATTTCTCAAGAATATTGTCCTCAAGTTTCGTCTTAATACATATACGTTTACGAGCAAAACAATCCTCCTTGTTATCTTCAAGTTCTATCACCTCACCCCAACGGGACCCACAGAGGGAAGTAGGTCGCAGACCAGCGTGTAGAGGGACTTCCCTCTAGATCAAAATCCAAACAAGTCCACTCCCTAGATACAAAATCCGCTGGGCCTTACATAATTGACTAAACCAAGACTGCAACACCAACATGTTATCATAAATCCTCATTTTGGTCTGGACCGATGTCACTCAATCAAAACCCATAGACCACCACCAAATACCGCAAGCCTCACATGGTGGAAACCCTCATTCGATAAAATAACAGCGTAAGTTATTATTGAAAGAAAAATCCTTGACTTCCCCCATAACAAAATTATCAAGGTCACGTTCCACCACACATTCATCATCCAAGACCATGGCAGGAGACGAGGCTATATGATTACAAGTATTAGGGTTACCTTTTAAAACCAAAGCAAATGAAGAAGCCCCATTAGCAGCAGGTCTAGTTGAAATATTTGGCCGAGAGGAGTGGATTGGAGAACGATCAAACCGAGCAACATTTACGTGTAAATGCATGCAGCAATCCAAAAGTGCACAGGTTACCCACACAGTCCGATCAACATTTATCAACCTTTAATAAACGAACAAACACAAACCTTTTCCCCGCTGTTCCCCCCCGATTTGCGATCAGGAATGAAAACTTCAACAACAGTCCCATATCCTTACACACCTCCCAAAGATCGTTAATATGTAGTGTTGTCCGGGAAATTCATAACAAAAATAGATTTGGAGATCAACCGTGTGTGGTCGACGTTACTGCGAGCCTGAGCCGCCATAAGAAAAAAGGAAAATTATCTTAAAACCAATGGAACAGTAATCGAACACCCAAAAACCTAATGATTATGTCAAATCAAATAAAGAACAATTAAGGACCCGATCAAAAAGAACCAACCCTAAAAACTCAAAAATCAAATGAATGATATTCAATCAGAATTAGAGGATCGAAAAATCCGAAACCCTAACCCTAAAAAATACGTCGAATCTAATCTATGAATTAAGGGAGCATTAATCAAGATTAGATCACTTAAATCGAGCGTTATTTGATGAATGATAATCAAACAGGCTAAAGAAGATCGATCAAATGAAGAGAATCTTTTGAAATCTATCTTTAGAGACATTAATTTGAAGCTACTGGACCATTATGAATTTGAGACAATTAGTAGTAGATGCGAATAATTTTGAGGTTATTTCTTGAATATTATAACATTTGATATTAACTATAGATGTGAATAAGTTTAATAAAGTGGTTTCTTTGAATCACTTGAATTAGTAGTCTCGTCTAAGCGCTGATGGTGCTTGTGAGATGTTTGGTAACTCTGGTGTTACTCCAACCTTGTATAATATTTATTAACTCTGGTGTTAATATGATGATCACAATTGCTATTTAATACGATTAATCATTTTTGTTTCTTGTTTTCATACAGGTTTTTTGTTGGTAGGTGCTTTAGTTATGAAGTTGACATGGTCATTGAACATATACATAATTTTTGAAAGCGTGCACATATATTTTTAGAAGGCGTGCATATATGCTCTTATGAATTTGGCGAGAAAGCGTCATCGTGCACATATGTTCTTTAGAAGGTTACACATATGTTATCGAAAGGTGTGCATATATGTTCTTGCAAGAGTACTCATATGTTCTAATGAATTTGAGAGAGAAAGTGAAACGTGCACATATGTTTTCGAAGAGTGCACACATGTTTTTGAACAACATGGATATAGTTGGATTTATATTTGTAATGTATTTCATTTGATATCAAATTTTGTTTAT
>BQNB010075765.1:0-10668 GCA_026074375.1 Tanacetum coccineum | reverse complement strand
ATTTATTTAACCATTTAAACCACCATTTTATCCGGTTTTAATATTTATAAACCTTATGTTATATTTTTTTTTATTTGTTGATTGCTACTAACCCAAACGCACCCTTAGTGCGAGTCTGCTGAAACAAACGCACCTTATGTGGTTTTCTCTTAACCCAAACGCACCCTAACGGATTTTCTATTAAGCCAAACGCACCCTTTCGCTGTTCCCTGATTCATTTTAAATCAAAACCAAGCGCACCCTCGGTGCCTTTACGCAGCCAAACGCACCCCTTGGGTGGCTGTCACAGCCAAACGCACCCCTTGGGTGGTTTTCATTATCAAACCGAACGCACCCTTGTGCTTAGAATAAATCGAACGCACCCTTTGGGTGCTAAGCCGAAACCAAACGGACCCTTGTCGTGAAAACACCCAAATCCGACGCACCCTCGTGGTGGTCTACTAAAACAAACGCACCCATGGTGCGGTTTTACAACCCAACGCAGCCTAGCTGCTTATCTTAGAACCAAACGGACCCTTGTCGTGGTGTTGATCTTCGAAACAAAACACCCTTGTGGTGTTTTTATAAAAGGACAAACGCACCCTTTTGGTGGCTGTTTAAACCACACACACCCATGGTGTGTGGCTGTGGTGGTGATAGGGGTGGTAGCAGTGGCGGCGGTGGTAGGATGGGGTGGAGGTGGCGCGACGCGTGGAGGAGAGTGAAGTAGTGGGTTGGATAGATCGGCTCACGAGGAGCATTTTTGGAGTTCGCCGGAAAAGTTCGATGGAAAAGTTTTTCTGCGGCGGCGCTGGTGGCCGGCGGTGGGTGGCCGGATATTGAGAGAGATAGAGTGAGGAAGATGAGTGTGTGTGTGTTTATATATATAAAAAATGAAATAAAATGATATAACTTTATATTTATATAAAAGTATAAAAATAAGGTGTAAGGTTTATAATAGATTAGGGTTAAAACTGAAAATATTACCACAGGGACTAAATGTATAACTTGTTAAGAAACTTTTATAAAATATCGGTTCGGGACTCGTTTGGGCGACTTATCGAATGATTCAAGTTACGAAACTTGCGCCATTGTTTTTCAAATTATTTTTCTGATAAAAATGAGTATTTATTTGATATTATTTCATAAATATTTTCATAACGTTTATAAAAATATTCGTTATTTATTTAGTGAACTGGTTACGTCTCGTTCAGAATAAAAATGGATTTCAACTCGAATATTCGCGTTTTCAAAAAAGCTTTTAATTAAAATGCTAAGTATTTTATTAAATATTTTTATTTAATAAAACGTGATAATTAAATATAATTTAATTATTTTTGTGTTTATAAATCTTGCAAGGGCATTTCAGTCACCTTCTGACTGTTTTCGGGTCTCGGTCAAAACTAAAAAGTTGTCAGGAATGTCATTTCACATCAAATTGCTTTAGAGTCCGAGTCGTGAATACATGATTTAGATGATCGTTCTTATAAGTCAAGTCAGACCCGAAAAGTCAAAGGATATAATCGTCATTCAAAATTTCGAAAATTCTTGGATGTTACTCCATAAATATCCCCAGCAAAAGCCCTTGAACAAGCTGAACAAGGCTTCAAAACAGAAAATAAAAGGATACCTAACCGATAACACAAAACACAACGATAAGTCTTACCGTTCATAGTTTGTCCCAACCTAGATATAGGGACCGTCCTAAGCCAGTCATAGGTATGATCCACCATTTGAGAAGTCCACAAGGCCATCTGTCGAGGAGATAAAGAAAATGTGTACTCTGCATTTTTAGTAACCCATGTGAAATATATATCTGCCATTTTCTTCATGAGTTTGGGGGCAGCGATCTCACTTGGATTACTCAAAAGGTCAGTCTCCATAGATGTATTAAACACAGACATTTTATTTTTATTATTGTTATTTTTTTACATAAAGTTGGATGAGAGTCTAGACACAATATGTGCTCTCACACCTTTTTGAATACAAAAACTAACTTTGTGAAAGATAAATGCACCATTTTTGACATTATTAGAGTGACTAATAGAAAGAGACATAATGCGTGAGAGTGTATCTAAAGCATCTTTATCAAATTCCCCAAACATTGTAAAAGCAAATGGGATGAACTTGTATCCGTTGTCCGCACATTTTGTCCCAAAATTCCTCTTTTTCTTTTTAATTATTATTATTATTATTATTATTATTATTATTATTATTATTATTATTATTATTATTATTATTATTATTATTATTAAATCACTTTATTAAAAAACTCAAGAGATTACAATTAATTATTATTATTATTATTATTATTATTATTTATTTTATTTTTTTAGTATATTTTATTATTATTATTATTATTATTATAATTATTATTTTATTATTATTACTATTGGCCGTTTTTTATGTTTCCGTTTGTTTTTTTACGTTCGTATACCATTTTTTACGTTTTGATATGTTTTAATACGTTTCATCCGTTTTTATTGATTTTTATCTGTTTGATACGTTTTTTCGCTTTTGTCTGCTTTTCTCCGAAGTTATTTTATGTTTTCGTACGTTTTCATACGCATTCATCCGCTTTTATCAATTTAAATATGTTTTGGTAAATTTTGTACGATTTTGTACGTGTTTGTATGTTTTTATACCTTACATCCATTTTTGTTCGTTTTTAACATTTTTTTATTTGTCCGCTTTTGTACGTTTTCATCCGTATTTATTATCAATTTTTATCCGTTTTTTTCGTTTCATACGTTTTCATCCGTACAAAAATTTAGAAAAACAAAATGTATCAAAAAGTATAAAAACGTATTAAAACGTATTAAAACGTACGAAAACATACAAAATTGGAAAAACAATGTACAAAACGGAACACCCCCCCCCCCCCCCCTCCCCCCCCCCCCCCCCTCCCCCCCCCTCCCCCCACCCCCCCCCCCCCCCCCCACCCCCCCCCCCCCCCCCACCCCCCCCCCCCCCCCCCCCCCACACACACACACACACAAAAGTGATAAAAAAGTACGAAAACGTATAAAAATTCACCAAAACAGATTGAAACTGATAAAAGCGTATGAAACGTACGAAAACATATAACAACGTACGAAAATGTATAAAAGCAGATTTTGTATGTTTTTATACTTTTTCGTACGTTTTTATACGAGAATGTACAAAATCGTATAAAATTTACCAAAAGAGATTTAAATTGATAAAAGCGGATGAATGCGTATGAAAACGTAAAATAACGTCGGTGAAAAACGGACAAAAATGGACAAAAATGAAAAAAACGTACCAAACAGATAAAAATTGATAAAAACGGATGAAACGTAAAAAAACATATCAAAACGTACAAAAACGTAAAAAGGGTATACAAACGTAAGAAAACAAACGAAAACATACAAAAATGATCAATAGTAATAATATAATTATAATAATAATAATAAATAAAAATAAATAAATAAATAATAATAATAAAAATAATAAAAATAATAAATAGTAATCCGCCTGCGATGTCCTGCTATCTCTCGTTGGGTAGAGTTTTGCTACTCTAGCCCCGCCAGATTATACTACGGAGAGCACTCCTTGTGGTCATGCCAAGGGGTGCAGCAGGGTGACCCTCTTGGCCCTCTCTTGTTTTCCTTAGTGCTACATCCCCTGATTTGTAAGATCAGAGACTCCTTTAATCTTTGTCTCCAGGCTTGGTATCTCGACGATGGCACTATTGTTGGGGATACTTTGGTTGTAGGTAAAGTTTTGGAATTAATTATGAAGGACGGTCCGCGTTGTGGTTTGCATCTCACGTTAGACAAAACCTGAAATTTTTCGGCCTAAAGGATAGTCCCTAGGAGCAGGTGGAAGGTATTTTCCCCCTAATATTCTTCGGCCTTTGCATGGTTAAGTTATTAGGTGGGCCCGTTTGTTGGATGTTGTTTGGTCCCTTCTTGTTAGTGCGCTTGTCATGAAAGGTAGTATCTAAATCCCATTAGGGCTCTTTGGACGCTGTTGCTAAGATTAAATGATAACCTCAATGTGAGTGCTTCTCATTCGGGGCGTGTGCGGGGGTTTCTAAACTATATTTTGCTATGCGCACATGCCCTCCTCGTGTCTTTGAAGCGGCTCAGCTTTCTTTTGACATGGCTCTTCGCTCTGCCTTGTAACGTATTGTCACGGCTTCTGGACCGGGGTTTGGGGACTCGCAATGGAGAATTCGCCATTTACCTTTGATTTGGGGGGCCACTTTGGCGCTTAATTAAGCAGGTGACTGTGTTTGAATTATGCCCTTTATTGCTCACGTTTGCAGTTGCTGCCTTGCAGGACTAAGCTTCTTCGACATGTTGGTCTTGTTGCTTATGGTTCCACTTTTGATGACACTCTGTGTGTTTTTAACGCCTCTATGAAGATTGACTTTTTATGTAATCCTAGTGAGATCGCTGCCCCCAAACTCATGAAGAAAATGACAGACATATATTTCACTCGGGTTGCTAAGGATGCTGAATCTTCTTTTTCCTTATCTACCCGCCAGATGGACTTATGGCTATCTCAAAGGGAGTAGCATACTTCGGACTGGCTTCGTGTGGTTCCGATTTCTGGGTTGGGAACAATGAACGGTAAGACTTATGGTGTGTTCTGGTGCTACCGGTAGGTTTGTCCCCTGTTTTCTGTCTCCAAGCTGATTGCTCAGGCCCCTTTATTCATGTTCCAAAGTCTTTATAAGGGATGTTTATGGGGACCACGCTGTATCGTGCGCCGGTGTTATTGGTATCAAGCATCGACATAACGCGGTGCGTGATACTTTGGTCGACATATGTTTCCGGTCAGGGATTTCGGCTTGGCAATGAAGTTGAATTGGTTAGTGGAGATGGTGACAAAAGCCTTTGTCCTGCGGATATTTTACTTTATTCGTGGGATGGATGGCTTGATGTGTGTGTGGATTTGACTGGGTCCTCTCCTTTGACACGGACCGGGATGACTGATTTTGCGCCAGGTCGAGTGGTGATTGACGCTGCACAGCGTAAGCGTGGTAAGTATTTGGATAAGTGTGCAGCTATTGGATATGGTTTTCTTCCCTTTTCTTTCTCCTCCTTGGGGGAATTAGAGGCAAACGCTGTAACATTGCTCAAGCGGATCCGAAAGTTTTCCATGGTTCAAGACATTGGGGCACGTGCAGCTATTCATATTTTTAATAGGATTAGTTTTGCTATTGCTAAAGGAGTGGGGGCTTAGATAGTATCTCGGCTCCCTTCCAATTTGTTGTAATCTTTACTATTCTAATGAAGTGTTGTTTAAATAATAAAAAAAAAAAAAAAAAATAGTAATAATAATAATAATAATGAAAAACCATTACGTGTGTGTGGATCTATATGGATCTTCACCTTTGTCGCAAACCGGGTTGGTTGATTTCGTACCCGGTCAGGCGATGATTGATGATGCACAACGTAAAAGTGGTAAGTATATGGATAAGTGTGCGGTTATTGGATATGAGTTTCTCCCATTTTCTTTCTCCTCTTTGGGGGAATTAGAGAACGCGGTTACCTTGCTGAAGCGGATCCGAAAGTTCTTCATGACTCAGGACATTAGAGCACGTGCAGCTGTTCATATTTTTAATCGGATTAGTTTCGTTATTACTAAAGGGGTGGGGGCCCAGATAGTATCTCGACTTCCCTTTAATTTTTTTTAAATCCTATGAATTTATAATAAAGTGATGTTATTATAAAAAATATATAAATAATAATAATAATAATTAAAAAAGAAAGTAAACTGCAAAATACGTCCCTGTGATAAACTGCAAAATACATCCCTCGTTAGTAGATAACGAAAAAATATTTGCAGAGTTCGTCTTCAGGGATGTATTATGTCTAACGGTTGGCTAACGAAGGATGTAATGTGCCAATAGTTTCTGACAGTGATTGTAAGGTGTTAGAAAGTGTAAATCACAGGGATATATTTTGCAGTTTACTCTTAAATATAGAAAATAGTTTCTTTATAAAAATTGATGACATGAGTAAAACTAAAAAATTAATAACTTAAAACTTCTTATTTAAGAAGTGAACAATATTTTAAGATGGATTAAAATGGTAATGAAGACAATAAAAGTACGACGGAAGGACTAGAACACAAATAAGATGACTTCACAAAAATAAAAGGACATTATCCGAATGAGATGACTTCTCGAAAATGAGATGTTCTTGTTACTATTATGGTTCAATTTGATAAAGAAACTATATAAAGTATGGTGTTGGTGAGACATTAAAAAGATTAAAAATAAAAAAATAAATGAAAGGCAAAAAAAACAAAAGAAATATATAAAAGAAAAAAAATTAAAAAAAAAAAAACAAAAAGTAAAGAAACAAACGAAAAAAAAAAAGTAAAAAATAAATAAAATGACAAGAAAAAGAGTAAATAAATAAATGAAAGAAAAACTACAAAAAGGCGAAATGACTATCGTACCCCCGTGTGTTAAGCATGTGACTGGAGATAACGAGCTGACATAACGGTCGTTACAAAATTGGACTAGCAGCGTGCAAGATGTCAAACATTAGGGAAGACTGCCGTAATATCTCTGTTTTTGGACTAAATGTGAAATCTGGAAAAACCACATAGGCTAACAACGGAATTTACTCTTATTATTATTATCCTAAAGGAAATACTAACAAAGTTTAGCTACGACCAACTTGGTTCAATCCACACATGAGGATCCAAACAGGGACGGAACCAGGACACAATTGGACCAGGTGCATTTACGAAAATTTATACGAAATGAGAAAGACAAATTTTTGGGACCAGGTGCACTTAGGAAAAATTTAACAAAATTTAACACTACGCCGCAAAATTTTACAATATTTAACACTACGCCGCAAAATTCCATGGGGGTCCCGGGACACCCCCTTGTTCCGTCCCTGGATCCAAATGTTGTCTAGTTATGTATAAATCGCTCAAAGTTTCTTCGACATTTTTGTCATTATTTGTGTGATACCTACGCGTTCGAAGAGAATAGAATACAATCTTCCTGTTGTCAGGATGCAATTGTGGAAAGTATATTTTGTTCTCCATAGTTGGTGTTTTTGCTTCAACACAAAGACATGCTTCAACGCAAACATAGATTGAGTGCTTTCCCAAAGTATCTGTCTTCTCCCATTCTCTTCCAGACTTATTCAGCTTAAATACCACAACAGATTCTCCAAACTTGCCAAGAATGACAAGAAAAAGATATCGATCGCATTTTGCTATGAGATATTGTGCCAAAGATCCCCCAACGACTTGTTGGAGGTTTAACTATGCCATGCTCCAGAGTGTAATCCACTTCAACAGGTTTTCTAAAAACAACAAGCTCTTTCTCATTACACAAGGCATAAAGATCCTGGTCATGAAATGCTGGAAAACGGAAGGAATACGGATCATCACCACCAAAAGATAAATCAAGTCTACGCCAGAATGGTTCCTGTGCTACACGGTGGATGTGACATTGCACGTTTGTTGTAAATCCAACAACTATACAATCCTTGGAAGTAGGTGGTGCGGAGAAACAACAACTTTCTAAAGGAGACACAGGTGGAAGCTTGATGATATCACTTGTGAAGGGGTTAAAGAGCGCCACGGTATGGCAATGTTTATACATTGCCAACCAACCATACTTGGAACAAAATATTCGCGAATAATCAATTACGAGTATTACTTTGGGCATTCTTATGTAGTACTTGTCACCAAACAATGGATCTATAAAAGTGATAGTGCCTCGGTGTATGTTTAACACCATCAACCATGGTGAAAGTAACGAATATGCCCGCAATCTCATTACTAATGTCTTGTTGCTCCATTGTATCGGAGTGACGCCAAAAAAACACCTTTTGCATGTAGCTCGAAATTTCATGTATTCCACTCCAACACAAAACTCCATTATCTTTCCCAACATATGAAGCGGAATATTGAGTAGGTGTGATCCATCCGACGTGCTATTAGATATATATTCATCATCAACCGTAACTACTTTAACCAGCATCTCTTCGTTCTTTTCATTTTCTTTTTGTTTAGAATCATCATGACCATCTTCTAGCCCACACATAAAGTTCAAAGTCTCATAGCGTTGTATATGTCCTTCCGAAAGACTTAACACTCTTACATTTGTGATTAAATAGACAAAAACTCTAATAACTATTTATCTCAATATAGTAACATAATACGTTTTAGATAATAGGTTTATGTATCCAAAATATAGAAGTTACAAAATTTGTTGGAGGTGAGAGCCTATAGGTGTGGGTAGAAAATCAATCTTTTGGAAGAAGGGACATGGACATGCAATTCTCGCTAAGAGTTCTCGGTACGGTGTTGGATTTTTGCGTTTTCGCACGAAAACTCCATTTGAAAACGCCACAACCACAGGACTCGTGTTTTCGTGCCTCGCGCCTATGTGACCAGCCCAAATGATCGTGCGAAAACGTCACACGAAAACGCGAGGACCACAACAGCCTCGCGTTTTCGTGCATAATTTTTTTTTTTTTTAATTTGAAAAATGTAGTTGGAACTTGGAAGGTAATGGCTAGAAAAAAATTTATGGCTAAAACTAGCCCTTTTTTTGTTTTTTCTTCAAAATTTACCCATTTTCACACTATAAAATCAAACACATCTACCACTTTATACCATACTTTTTATAAAACTTCTATCTTTTTATACCATCCCTTCCAATTATATAAAACTTCACCAAAATGAATCCCAACCAATGGATAAACAACTACTTCAACGAGCTACAAATACCGAATACGCAATTACCTAATTCTTCCTCTTCGTCTAATCCAAATACTCCATCATCCGCAAACTCCATCACCTCTAATACCAATCAAATTCCTACACGCCCCAATATACCAAACCCATTCGCCAACTTCCAAGCCCCATCTCAAAACCCATTCATGAATTGTACTCCCGAGCAATTTTCTACATGGTTTTCACAAACGCAATCTTCTCAACAATTCCAACAATCACAACAATTTCAACAATCACAACAATTCCAACAATCACAACAATATCCTCAACATTCGTCTCAAGTACCACAACAATCGAATGAACCCGACGAGGGCGGCCAGTCACACAAACAAGGCCGAAAAAAATCGATGGCCAAGAAAAATACGGGTTCAAAAAATGATAATCGGGAAAGAAAAACTGAATGCACCTTTTGGACTCAAGACGAGGAACAACTTTTGGCGGAATGTTTCATAGTAATTTCCGAAGATCCGAAAAATGGGAATGACAGCGAGAGATACTTTTTGGTACAAAATTCTCGACGTGTACAACCAGCGAGCCGAAGAAAATAGTTGGAAGGTGCGAAACAAAAATATGTTGACGGGTAAGTGGACGCCAATGAATCGAGATGTACAAAAGTTTAACTCGATTTATGACCAAACCAAACTTCTAAGTGGCGAAAATGAAGACGATATGTTCGCACGGGTACTGATATTTTTTAAAGATAAATCGGAAGAGAATTTACGCATAGGAGTGCGTGGCTTTTTTTGAAAAATAAATTCAAATGGAAAAACCCCGAGTCTACGCAAGCAAGAAGATCCCGAGGACGGGTAACCGAAGAAGAAGAGCCAAAAATGTTTGGAGCGGATGCTATCCCGCGTCCACCCGGGGCTCCTCGAAAAGCAAAAGTTCAACGTTCTTCAAGCTCGACATCCGCCACTTCCGGATCACAAAAAGAGCAATTTACCGAGTTGATGCAAACACAAATAAATTTGGATCGTGAAGCGAAAAAAGAACACATGGAGCGTGAGCTAGCCGCGCGTCTTGCGATTTGCGAAATTCAAAAAAGAAACGAAGAATTGAAGATACTAACTTTCGACACTACGGGGATGAACCCGACGGACGCGGCGAAGATCGAGGCTTTAAAAGACGCGGCCCGGGCTAAATATTTTACTTTCTAAATTGTTGTCGCATTTTTTTATATGTATTTTTTTATTTAAGTTTATTGTATTTTTTTTTAAAAGTTTATGTGTTTTTTTAAGTTTATGTAAAGTTTTTTTTATTTAAGTTTATGTATTATTTTTTTTAAGTTTATGTAATGTTTTTTTTATTTAAGTTTATGTATTTTTTTTAGTTTATGTAATGTTTTTTTTAGTTATTAATGAAATTAGAATTTGAATTTTATATAAAAATTTCTTTTTTTATATGTATAGAATGAAAAAAAAAGTGGGGTCACCATAACACCAAAAATGTTGGTGAAAACCAGGGAGCCTGTTTTTGGTGTTTTCGTGTATTTTGGTGTTATGAGAAAAAGTGATGATGTGGCACCACTTTTGCACGATGGCACGAGCACGACGGCTCAACTGTACCCCGTGCTCTCTTATTTTTTTAAAACCTGCAAGCCTATTGGGAAACAAAATTCTTTTATTACATAAACCAATTTTTCTAACATTTTTATTATGTAAGAACTAGAACGTTAATGGTTACTTTGCACTTTTCATGCAACAATTGTGCATGTTAGTTTTAGTGATTTGATTTATACATGATACTTGTGTGATGCCGTGTGTGTCGTGTTCAAACTCGCTAACTGAATATTGTAAGTGATCAACGAAAAACATTAGGTACTGTCATGTGCGGTGCACATTTCTACAACGAAATTAGCAAGAGTGATTTGTACAATATTTCTCATTTGTTAATTCTCATTCATATTCTCATTCTTAAGGTATGTTTTAATGTTATAGTTGTAAG
>BQNB010075764.1:0-31365 GCA_026074375.1 Tanacetum coccineum | reverse complement strand
TCAGAGTTTGATTGGGTAGTGGCGGCGGGATTGTCCGGTTAGTTTTTGTGAGGAGTGGTGGCATCTTGAACTTGTTACGGGTTGGTGTTGTAATTCTTGAACTTGTTACGGGGAAACTTCCAATTGAACCTGAGTTCGGAGAAAAGGATCTGGTCAAATGGGTGTGCACCACATTGGACCAAAAAGGTGTAGATATCGTGCTTGACCCAAAGCTAGATTCATGCTTCAAGGAAGAAATATGCAAAAGTCCTCAATCTGATATATATAAAAACATCCAATATATGTGACAAGACTAAACAATATGAAAAATGAAACCAAGACTCAACAGTAAGTGGTGTACAAATGATTTGAAATTTCATAATGTAAAAAAAAGTTGGTCGGAATATTGCATGTTAAATGAAGAATTAGGTGAGGAAGGTATGTGGTGTAATAAAAAAAGAAAGATTTATAATAAATGAGGACAACTATTATATTTTTAGCATAATAAGATAAAACATCAAATCATTTGTATTTTTATTATTATAAAAAGACATGTGTCGATCATCTAGGGTGGTAGAGTAAGCATGATAATTTTGAGAAGCTGTCATGTACTTTTGTCCAAAACAGAAATTTTCTCTATATCTTTTGTGATTATACGAGCGAAACCTCATTTGAGCTATTTGCAAATTTTCTTATATTATGATAAGTGGTTTCAAGCAATTGACAGGTTTTTTATTATAGAAATAAAAAATCAACAACAATAATAATAATACCGAAACGCGGTAGAGATACTTTAAAAAAACGCAGTAGAGAATGGGTAGGATGTTACCAGGGGCAGAGCTAGAAAAAAATTCGAGAGGGGGCAAAAAAAAATTCAAGTCACGTCGAAAATAGTGTTAGAGCGTTGGGTACCGTAACGCCGTGGGGTCCGGCGTTAACGCCGTGGCCGGCGTTACGGTACCGTGGATGTGAAATTGACGACGGCGTTGGTGGTCAAGTTGACACACCAACGCCTCGTTGAGGCTTGTTTTGTTAAAAAAAATTGTTTAAAAATGGCAATTTTAGCTGGTTTTTTTTAAAAAAAATATTTTTGTTTAAAAACAGCCGGTAACGGCTAGTTTTTAAAAAAATATATATTTTTGTTTAAAAACAGCCGAAATGCCGATGGAACCGAACAACAAAGACGACTCCGACGAGTAGTTTTTTTTAATAAAATTCGAATGTTTTAGTTTTAAGTTTGTGTAAAAAAAATTTCCGGTTGTTATTATTTTTTTTTTAGGAATTGTAATTTTAATTTTTAATGAATGAAAATGAATTTATTTAGTTTTAAAAGTGATGAAAAAAAATAAAATAGTGGGTCCCAAAAAGTGGTGTTATTGAGTTATGGTTACCTGGGTTTTTTTGGATGTGAATGTGAATGTGAAAAAGCTGACGTGGCGACTTAAAACTTTGTGTTACCAAGTTATGGTACCTAGAGCTCTTAGAAGAAACGGTTGCAAGCTTAAATGTCTATATTCAATAACATAGAAAAAAAAATTACAAACAAAAAAATAAACTACAACAAAAAATATACATATAAAGAAAGGACCTAAAGTCAGTGTTTTGAAACCCGGTTCGACCCGGCCGGGTCAACCGGTTCCGGCCGAAAAAACGGGTCAAATTAAACCGGGTTTCATATTTTCGAAACCCGGTTTGACCCGCCGGGTTTCTTCCATGGATTCTTTTTTCTTCACCATTCTAACAAATAAAACCAACTTCACATTCTAAAAACTGCTTGAATTTTGATTTTGACTTCCAATTTAGACACGATAGACGTTTTTCCAATGGGGGGGCAAATTACAAAAACATCTCAATCGCTCAAGAAATTTACACTGCTATTTTTTTGGTTGGGGGGCACCTGCCCCCCATGCCCCTCCTGTAGCTCCGCCCCTGATGTTACCCCGAGTCTAGAAAGACTATTTACTTTCAGTTTACTTCTCGTAACTATCGGTGTGAGTGAGTATGTGACTTTAATTAATTAGTTTTAGCTTCTTACGATCACTTTTGTTCTTCAAACTCAATAACTACATTCAAATTTGATGTATGCGTTCATATACAGAATTTCTTAGTCTAACTAAAAAATGACTAGACAGTAAGTAAATTGGTTACCAGAGGAAATATTAGCTACAATTAATTGTAGTCAACCGGCTACAATTCTGTGTTATAAATCATGAGTCCTGTGTGTCTGAAAGTTGGTCCCTGAGTCCTCTGCGTGGGTCATGAATAATTTTTTTGTGTATTTTGTGAGGGGGATTGTAGCCACATCCCCTACCAATATTCATTTTAGAGTTTATTATTATTTTTTATATAATAAAATAATTACATTATTTTAGAGTTTTGTATGAGATTTGATCTTATAAAAAAAAATTGGACCAATCAGAACGCTTGATTATGATACGTAAGCAAAATCGTACGATCTAATTAGTTAAAAAAAATAAAAATTGAAAAAATTGATAGAGAAATTTGATGTAGAGAAAAAAGACATAAAAATATAGGTGTCAAATTTGTAAAAAAACAAAAACTTAAAAAAATATGAGATAATTAATAAAAATTTAGTGTGGTTGAATTTTAAATAAATTATATGAAGTTAAGTGAAACTTATAATTTTTTATAATTATTAATAACTTTAAAAAATAAACAAATACCCCTTTAAACTTTATACCTTTTAGAATTTATACTTAAAAAATACATTATATATATAATCTATTTAAAATTTATATAAAAATATCAAAAAAAACATATTAAACACCCATATTGTGTACAACATGATATTAATAAATAAATTTGAACAACAACATCAACATCAACACTCATCTAAGTTAAACAAAGTTAAATCTTTCATCCAACAATTTTTTTACAAAATATTAATCGATATTAATCAGTGTCTAAACAACAGTTTTTTAATTGACCCGACCGGGTCAGTGGGTCACGGTTCAACCAGGTTTTTCGGCAAAATTCGGCTTCCGGTCACCCGATCAGTTCACGGTTCAACCAACCTGGGTCTTAAAACACTTATCTATACTACATTATAAAGCATTTAACACCTAATCTTGAATGTTAAAAAATTAAGTAGTGCAAATTTTTATGCACATTGTACAACATTTTATGCAACCAATAAAATTATGCAAACAATATGACACCCTCTTTAAAAGCCATTAAAAAGGCTGTTACATTAAGTTATCCAAGTTATAAAGTATAATGTACAATCGTTAAAAACAACCAACGAATTAAATAATCCAAGTTATAAAGCATAATGTACAATCGTTAAATGCAACATTTCACCACAAATTGGACACCTTCTCCTCATTAAATGTCAAAAATTAAGTAATACAACTATTTATGCTTACTATACAACATTTGATGCAAACAACAAAATAACAAAATAATTTTTAATACACATAATTCTCCTCATTCAATGCAATTTTTTTAAGTAATACAAATTCTTTTGCACGTTGTACAACATTTTATGCAAACAATAAAATTCTGCCACATATCTCTCTCTTCATTCAATGCAAAAAAATAAACTAATACAAGGATTGATGCACATTGTACAATCTTTAATGCAAACAACAAAGAGTTGAAATTCAATAATACAAACATTAATGCAATATGTACAATTAACCAATTCACAACACATACTTATTGACTGGTCAACACATTTAATGTTATTCTTAAAACACTCATTACTAATTAATGTAATTTTTAAAACACACCTAAAATGAAAAGTACATGTTATTATACACATTGTACAAACTAATAAAACACACACAGCTTTATATAATTTATATGCTAATACACATCTTTTATACTACTATATAATGTATTTAAGACATTCTATCTTCTATCTATATCTATATATATACTACTATATAATGCATTTAGGACATTTTAAATATAGAAGTCGTAAAAAAATTAAGAACAAAAATATTTCTTCAATAAGAAAGTAGCAAGCCATTAGTCAATGCACTAAGACATTATAATTTGACTCAAAGTTCTGTAATAATACTAATTAATTCGGTATTTATAACAGTCAAAATTGAGTCAAATAATCTTTGTAACAGCCTCGTAATTAAATGACTTGAATTTTATAAATTGTTAGCCAATCAATTTATAATTATCCATATGATTTGTAATTATCCTCATAATTAGTTGTACATTTAATATAATTGGCTAGTGATTAGGATGATTAGTGGGTAATAAATATTTACCCAAAATAGCTTGTATAGGAGCCTTATATATTTCAGTTCTCCTTGTAATGCTGAGACACGAAAACATCAATAAAGATCATTACCTGTTTACATGGTATCATGCCTAAACACTTCCACCGATCCTTCTTAAACCCTAACTGCTGACATATATTTTTTTAGGTGCTAAGGTCATCGTGTTTATTCTTGTGCAAGGTCACAGAATTTTGTTTAATTCATGCACGGTCACGAGTCTTTGGTTGTTTGTGCGAGGTCACAAAGTTGTTTTTCTTTTGAAATCTCTTCTTTTGATCGCTATTGTACCCATATTAATCATCCTAAACCCTAAAACTCATTACTGTTTAATTGACAAAACACCTCATAAACCCTACCTACTATTTTCCTTTATTTGCAAACCCTACTCACGCACCATACAGTAACATCTCATACCATACGTTCCAACCTATCAACTTTCAACTAAACATCATGTCTTGGTCTTTGATAATACACTACCCTAACGCCTACTCTCCGAGAGAAGAAACTTTTGTTCGGGTTTACGAATTATCTCTCCTCACGTGGGGTCCCGGTCAAGCTTGTTTGACCTAGATGATTGGCAATTTGGGCAGAGTATTTAGGGGAATTTCTCTTTATGCAATTGTGTGAAAGTTATAACGTTGAACAAGTATCTTGGTACTCTACTACCGAGTCTGCATAAGTTTTTCTTCGGTCCCTCTCACATCTTAAAAGGAACTCTATGTGGATAAGATTGATGCTCTCTTGGTCCTTTTCACTCTTTCCGATTCTCTTCGTGTAGGGTTGTTGTGCACACCCCAAGTCTGCTAAAGAAGCATGGAGCCTTATCTCTGATATTGTCAAGGATAATAAGAGATTCGCACACTAATACGGTTACTAAAGGCCCTGAGAGTCCGAGAGGAGAGTTAGTTTAAGTTGAGAGAGTTAAGAGATATAGTTGTAGGGTCTGAGTTAGGGTGTAGAGGAGGTTTCCGAGTGAAGGTAGTTTTTACTATTAAGTTAGTTAGTTTTTAAGCTTTTTTTGGGTGCCGAGTATGGTTTTAGTAGTGAGTAGAGAGTAGTTTGGTTATGGTAAGCAGTTAGTTTTAGAGTAGTGGTAGAGTAGGGGGGTGTGTGAGGAGGTAGAGTTTAAAAGATGTTACCAACGAGTTAACGAGTTAGTAGTAGATGTTGAGTAGTTAAAGGTTGTTAGTTTGATAGTTTAGGGAGTTAAGTTTAGGAGTTAGGGTTCTGAGTTTTGGTTTGAGAGGTTAGTTTAGTTTATGTTAAGTTTGTAACCGGTAGTAAGTTTTTCGAGGGTACGTGGTAGTAGTTTGTAAGAGTTAGGTAGTTTTTAGTTAGTTAGTGAGTTGCTTTTTAGTAAGTTTACCGTTCTATAAGCTTGGGAAATCAAAGCATGGAATCTTATTTTCAAAAAATTGTTTCCATTGTTAACATCCTCACTAGTCTTGATGCTCATGTTAATGAAGAAGATGTGGTTCACTATGCCCTTGAGGGTCTTCCAGATACATACAACTAAGTTTGTGGCTACATGCATTGGAAGGACACCTTTCCTGATCTTAAATTTGTGCGCTCCTTGTTAATCGTCAAAGAGATGAGATTAAAGTCAAAAGTGCTTGCTTCGCCTATGGATTCTTCCACTCCTATGGTTTTTGTGGCCGGCTTAAGCTATGGCTCAAGGTAAGCCTTGAAAACCTAGTTTCAACTTTGCTAAGGGAAATTGTCGCTATGGTGATTCGTGCCGATATCTTCATGATACTAATACTCGTATACCTAATGCTACTAGCGGGTTTAATAAGGGCCGTGGTACTAGTGAAAACGCCACCAATGAACTCATAAATAAATTGCTAGCACATATAGGAAAATTAGGAATGAATATGTTACATACTAGTACTAATACTATCGCACCTACTATTTCTTCATCAACTAGCCTAGCCTAAAATTCTAGTATGCTTATTGCTTATTATGCTAGCCTAAGTCCTACTGCCCCTACCGGCCAAAGTACCCCACCCGGGTTCCTTATGCCGGCACAAGTGCCGCTTTATTACACTGCTGGACCAGCCCAACCTGTATTGGCCCAATCTACATCAACTGCGAGACAAGCCACCGTGTTACCTCATGCTTTTACTACCGGGACTCTCCAGGACCCATCTTTCGATACCTGGAACATGGATACAGGTGCTAATTCTCACCTAAATAATTCTACTACTAGCTTAAGTATTATGCTTAATTCATGTATGTATTCAACTGTTTCGGTTGGTGACGGTCATTCTATACCCGTCACTAACATCGGCCATAGCATTTTGCCTACTCCTTTAAAGTCTTTACGTCTAAATAATGTCCTTATCACTCCTCACATTGTTAAAAATTTAATTTTCGTTCGTCAGTTTGTTCTAGATAATGATTATACTCTTGAATTTGACTCATTTGGTTTTTCTGTTAAGGACTTCATGACGCGACGGGTACTCCTTCGATGTGATAGCACCAAGGATCTCTATCCTATTACAACTCCTTCTCCCATTCCACATGCTTTTCTTGTTAGTTAACATACGTGGCACCAGCATCTTGGACACCCAAGAAGTGACGTGTTGCGTCATCTAATGTCTAATAATGTCATTTCATGTAATAAAGAAAAGCCTCTCGTTCTATGCCATGCTTGTCAGCTTGGTTAACATGTGAGGCTTCCGTTTGTCAGTTCTAATACTATTGTTTCTTCCTGTTTTGACATTCTTCACTCAAATGTGTGGACTTCACCCATACCAAGTCTTTCAGGTTTTCAATACTATGTTTTGTTCTTAGATCACTATTCTCAGTTTGTTTGGGTTTATCCATTGGTTCGTAAATCTGATGTTTTGTCTAAATTCATATTATATTTCGCAACTATGTCCGCACTCAATTTAAGTGTGAAATTCATGCTTTTCAATGTGATCATGGTGGTGAATTTAACAACCATTAACGTTCATGACCTTTTCAACACTCATGGCATCCAATTCGGTTTTTCCTGCCCCAAGACATCTCATCAAAATGGTAACTCTGAATGTATGGTACGCACACTTAACAACATTATTCAGACTCTACTTTTTCAAGCAAAACTTCCACCAACTTATTGGGTTGAGGCCCTTCATATGGCTGTTCACATCCTTAACATTTTACCCTCCACCGCTATTAACAATGAAGTCCTCTTTACCTGCCTATTTGGCACTTCACCTGACTATAGTCTCTTGTGTACTTTTGGATGCTTATGCTACCCTCCCTTATACCCTAACCATAAACTTGAACCCCGTGCTACACCTTCCTTATTTTTGGGACACGCCTCTAATCATTGTGGCTATAGGTGTCTTGACTTAACCACTAATAAAATCATTATATCTCGCCATGTCACCTTTGATGAAACTGTTTTCCCGTACGGTTCCACTCCATCTACCACGGTGTCGTCCTTCACATTTCTAGATGAACCCGATATTAACCTACCCTCTGTTTTCGTTTCCACCTTCTAACCTCCTGTTCACGAACCTACTACACGTCCCACTCGTCTGACTCATTCAGCCCAATCCCCTATCACCCCTATTATTGATTAGTCGGCCCATATGGCCCAATCAACTGACCACACAGCCCCTTCATTACCAAATTCAGCCCAACATGCACCTACTATTATATCGGACCCCCCCTCGTTAACCCAAACCTTGATTCGGTTCACCACATGGTTACTCGTTTTCATGTCGGAACTAATCGTCCTGTTGAGCGTCTTACTTTGCACGTGTCTTCAGTCTCTCTTGTACCCAGATCCTATCGTGAAGCGTTTAATGATGTCAATTGGCACTCTGCTATGCGAGATGAATATAATGCACTAATTAAAAATAGTACTTGGACTCTTGTCCCTCGACCACCGGATGTCAATGTTGTCCGGTGTATGTGGCTTTTCCATTACAAATATTTTGCCGATGGTACGCTTAGTCGCTACAAGGCTCGGCTAGTAGCTAATGGTAGCACTCAATTAAAGGGTGTTGATGTTGATGAGGCTTTTAGCCCGGTTGTTAAACCTGGGACCATCCGTACGGTTCTTAGTTTGGCTGCTTCTCGACATTGGTCGGTTCATCAGCTGGATGTCAAGAATGTTTTTTTACATGGGGACTTATCTGAGACTGTTTACATGCATCAGCCTCCCAATTTTCAAGACTCTACTCGTCCTGATTATGTGTGCTTACTTCAGCGCTCCCTTTATGGGCTCAAGCAGGCCCCTCGCGCTTGGTTTCAACGATTTGCATCTTATATTACCAGGGTGGGGTTTCATCACAGTCGTTGTGACAGTTCTTTATTTATCTTTCACCAAGGTAAGGATACTACTTATTTGTTGTTATATGTGGATGATATTGTGCTTACGACCTCTTCCTCAGATTTGTTGCAACGGATTATTAGTTCTTTGCAATAGGAATTTGCTATGACTGATTTGGGTTCTCTTAATTATTTCTTGGGCATATCCGTTACACGGGATTCTTCGAGAATGTTTTTATCTCAGAAGAAGTATGCAGTTGAGATTCTTGAGCATGCTGGTATGGTTCATTGCAATCCTAGTTGGACTCCTGTTGATACTGAGTCCAAGCTGGGTACTAGACTCGGAGTCTTGCAGGTTCTCTGCAGTATCTTACTTTTACTAGACTCGATATTTCTTATGTTGTTAAGCAGGTTTGTCTTTATATGCATGATCCTCTAGAGCCTCATTTTTCTGCTCTTAAACGGATCTTGTGTTATGTTCGCGGTACTTTGTATTATGGTTTAAAGTTATTCTCCTCTTCTACCACCAACTTGGTGGCTTATTCAGATGCAGATTGGGCTGGTTATCCTACTACTAGACGATTGACTTCAAGTCACTGTGTCTTTCTTGGCAACAATCTACTCTCCTGGTTTGCTAAGCGTCAACCGGCGCTTTCTCATTCCAGTGTCGAGGCAGAGTATCGTGGTGTTGCAAATGCTGTTGCTGAGACCTGTTGGTTACGTAACTTGTTACGTGAGTTACATACTCCGTTGTCTTCCGCTACTCTTGTCTACTGTGATAATGTCACTACTATTTATTTATCTTCTAATCCGGTTCAGCATCAGCGTACGAAGCACATTGAGATTGATATTCACTTTGTTCGTGATTTGGTTGCTACTGGTCAGGTTCGGGTTCTTCATATTCCTTCTCTCTATTAGTTTGCAAATATCTTTACTAAAGGCTTGCCTACCGCTTTGTTTGAGGAATTTTGTTCCAGTTTGAGTGTTCGGTGTCCTCCCGCTCAAACTGCGGGGGAGTGTTAGCCAATCAATTTGTAATTATCCACATGATTTGTAATTATCCTTATAATTAGTTGTACATTTAATATGATTGGTTAGTGATTAGGATGATTAGTGGGTAATCAATATTTACCCAAAATAGCTTGTATAGGAGCCTTATATATTTCTGTTCTCCTTGTAATGCTGAGACACGAAAACATCAATAAAGGTCATTACCTGTTTACATAAACTTGTAACAACAATCATGAAAAATAAATACCTTCAATTCTATAAACTTGTGACATCCCTTTATCTATATCTATACTAATACATAAAGCATTTTGCTACAAATCTTAAAAAGTGAAATTGTGGAAAACTGAATCCCATAAAAGGGAATGTTTAATGGCAATCAATATCAAAACTTCAAAGCATTCAGCTGGTCAAAATAATTACTCGTAGTCAAATCTATAAAAATGAATGTTTAATAGCAATCAAAACTAGATGATTATATTTGGAAACTATTGAAACAGCCTAACCTAACTCATATAAAAGCCAACCCACACACCAAACAATCACATGCCAAACAAATAAAACACATACATCTGTCTCCTCTTATCTCTCTCTAACCACCACCGCACCCCGCCACCACGAAACCTACCACAGCGACACCACCACAGCGACACCACCACAGCGACACCACCACAACGACACCACCACCTCACCACCACAGCGACACCACCACCTCACCACCACATCGACACCACCACCCAAAAACCCTAACACCACCACATCTCACCCCACAGCGACACTAGCGCCACCGGAGTCGCCACCATTGATTGTCACCTCCATCGAGATACCAACCACCACAGACCACGGCCACGAAGACAAACGCCCACCAAAAGGGTCTTTCAAGTTTCAATGTATTTTTTGTTGTTTTAATAGATCCATGAACATTAATCATGTTTTGAGGGTTTTTCTTTTATGGATGTGTAAATTTTTTTGGTAGATCTAACTATCTAAGTTTTCAATTTTTTTTCATTTTATTTGTTACAGCCGCCAAAGAATCTGTCGCCGCCTCGGAGATCTGCTGCAACCGTCGGAAACACCGATGCGGCGCCCAAAAATCTGCTGCCACTGTTGCTGAACATCTTGTGTTGCCAGAGTATGTATGTAATATTTATATAAAATTTATTTTGTAAATTTGATATAAAGTTGTTAGTATTTGTTATAACTTTCTTAATAATTTTTTGAAGGTTTTTCTTACTTCTATACATTGTTTTTGTAGATCCAAGTTGTGATCACATTCCTGATACCTTTTCCGCTCATCCTCCGTCATAGCCGGAATATTCAACCGCTGATGCAATTTTTGTTACGGTGTCCGGAATATTGTATCTTTGTTTATTTTTTACGTTTTGTTGTAAAGTTTATATACATTTTCTTATATAAATTGTTGTTGTAAGGTTTTTGTAAATTGAATTATATAGTTTATTTTTTGTTGGTAATTTTATTATGAGTTAATTACATAAATCGTCCCTGTGGTTTAACGGGTCCTACATTTTTGGTCCCTGTGGTTTTTTTTCATTGGGTCATGTCCTCGTGGTTTCATTTTTTTACGGATCCAGTCTAGTATCCACATTTTTAATTAAATAAGTCTCAAAACCCCTCACGTGACAAAAAAATGTGAGGGTATATGCGTCTTTTTCAGTTTCCCTCTCCCATTAAATGTATCTCACCTAAACAACCTCTTAAAAACCGATTAGTGTAACCCTTTTTCCCCCATTATCAAAACAACATTAAACTTAATCCAAAACCCTAAAACTCACAATTGATTCAGATGGTTGATTGTGAAAAATGCTCATTGCGTTCACCAGGGAAATCTTTTGATCCTGTTGAAGCATATGCCTATGCATTTTTATTACAAGTTTTTTGGTCATTATTAGATGGTTGATTTTGTATAATTACATTTTTTAATAAGTGTTCTTGATCATTTGTGTGATTTTATTTTAGTTGTTTATTGAATTTTTTTGTTGTTGCCCATTTAACAGGATCAAAGAACCCTACTCTGTTTACATTGAAGATAAACCATGGTGGCTTTTTCACATTGGGATCTCCTAGACGTTACATGAATGGTAAAGTCAATTCGTTTGATAGGGTTGATTCAGATGAGTTTTCAATTCATGAACTTAGTGAGATGCTAAAATTGTTAGGTTATAAAAATGAAAGGATGTTTTATCATTTTAAGATTCCTAACAGTGGTTTATATTAAGGTCTTAAACCTTTAGTATCAGATAGTGATGTTATTGACATGGTTAAGCAAGTAGGATCAATGAAAGTCATTGAGGTTTACATAGAACTATGGTTGTCAGCTATAGATTATGAAAGTGTGTCAAAACCTGCTAAGATGTCCAATATAGATACTGATTTACCAAAATCCATGTCAAACCCACTGCCTATGAGGAAAAAAGGTGTTGCAAGTAAACCTAAGAAGAAGTTCGTTAAAAAATTGTCTAAGAAAGCACTTTCAATGGAAGTGTTTGAACAATGGCATGGGGTTGAAAGTGACATACCCAATGATCATATACAGGTTCTTCACATGCAAACTGAAATAGTAAAAGAACAGGGTGTGGATGTTGTTGATATAGGAAAACAGGGTGTGGACGTTGTTCAGAAAGGAAAAGAATCTAAAAACTGGCCTCCTCATTTTGATATGACAAATGATTTTGATCCCTTTTTTCTGATCTCAACACAGATAATGAGCCTAGGATTGTTATTGAGAAAGGTGAATCTAGTATGCCAAATATAGGTGAAGATGAGGATGTCTTGGTTGATGAGGATAACATAATAGAGGATGTTTCGGTTGATATGGGCGACTTTAGGAGGAAGTGTAAGAAGAATGCTGAATGGGAGGATTTCACAGAGCATCAAATAGAAAACAATGATAATTTTAAGGATGAAGAACTTAATCTTGAAGATTTTAATAGTGAAACTGACTGTGAGGGTGATGTAGAAGCAGAGCAAAATAAAGCATTGAGAAAGTTAGCCAAACAACAACCATTTCTAGAAGGTATGGTTACTAAGGATAATTTTTTTGTTGGTAGGAAATTTGGTGATAAATCTCTTGTATTGAAAATTGTATCTAAGATAGTTGTTGAGCAAAGAAGACAGTTACATGTTCACAAGAATGACAAGTTCAAAGTTAGGGTGAAATGTAATGATCAAACCCCTGTTTTCAAAACTTTTAATGATGTAAACCCTGCTGAGGAAGGTGGTAGTGGGCCTGTAGATAAACAGATTAAAGGTGTTAGTGGGCCAATTGATGGGCCAATAGTTGAAAATGAAAAAACTTGTCCATGGACTTTACTAGTATCAAAGGGTAGTCAAGAAGAGACATGGAGGGTTAAGACATTTGTTGACAACCACAGTTGTCTTCAGTCAAGGGATATAAAAAAAATGCACTGCCACATTTTTAGCCAAAGAAGTAGAGGATACTATTATACCTAACCCAAGTATTCCAACCACTGCCCTTAGAGATCAGCTCTAAAAGAAATATCAGCTAGGTTTTTCCAAGATGAAGGCTTACAGAGCAAAGCAAATTGCAAAAGAGAAGGTTGTTGGGGATTACATAGAGCAATACTCACAGTTAAGGGATTATGTCTTAGAATTGCAAAGAGAAAACCCAAGCACAACTGTTAAAATAGAAGTAGAAAGGAATATTGATCAAAAGGATAACTGTAATACTATACATTTCAAGAGGATATATGTGTGTGTAGGGGTATTGAAAAATGGCTTTAAGTATAGAAACAGAGACCTATTGGTTTTAGATGGTTGTTTTATGTCTGGTCCTTAGCCTGGACAAATCCTAATAGCTGTGGATGTTGATTGTAATAATGGAACTTATCTTGTTGCTTATGTTGTGGTGGAAGTTGAAACAAAAGATTCCTAGATGTGGTTTCTTGATTACTCAGGAGATTATTTAGACTTAACAAGAGAATCTAATTTCACATTCATATCAGATAGGCAAAAGGAATGTTTATTTTCTTAAACTGCTTATTTACTTAATGCTGCTTAGTTTGTTAATGTTGCTTAATTTGTTATACTGTAGGGAATTCTACCAGCCTATAAGATACCTGATGTTCCCAAATGCTGAGCTTTAGATTCTTTTAATATGTTTTAAAAACATTTATATGACAACATGAATACTTGTGTGGACCGGGCGAAAAACTCTATAAAAGAATGCTTGTGATGTATCTGCAATCTTCTACTACCATTCAATATTTTGACATGATTATGGATGAACTTAAGGGATACCTGTAAGGATGCTTATGAATGGCTGAAAAAGATTCCAGCAGTGCATTGGTCTAGATCCCATTTCTCCGGTAAGATTAAAGGTTACTATAAACTGCTTACTAAGCTTACCACAAACTACTATAACTTTAACTTATTAAACTGCTTATATATTTTAGGCAGAGCACATTGTGATGTGTTATTAAATAATATGTGTGAGGTATTAAATAGGCAACTGTTAGAGGGGAGGGGTAAAACTTATAATCACTTGCCTTGAGTACATAGGGGAATACTTAATGAAAAAGATTGTCAATGTACAAAAGGTGATTGCTAAGTGTGATGGCCCTCTTACACCAAATGCTATAAAATTGCTTAATGTCATCAAAGAGCAAGCTGCCCAATATAAGGTTATTGTTCTAAATATGTGTTTTAACTAGACAAATACCCAATATAAGGTTACCTGTTTGCTAATACTATCATCATCATTTTGCTAATAGGTTGAAGTGGATATGGGGTTTTGGACCAATATCATGTCACATCCTGTGTTTGGGGAGTTCAGGTTTTGGTGGAAACATTATAGTACTAAGGTTTACCTGTACTTGTTGGAGATGGGAATTTAATAGGATACCTATAAACGGTCCAGTGGAGCAAATATCATGACAAGGGATCAATGGCATGGAAATTGGTATGCCTAAAACATGGGTCCATTCTAGTTACTGGTTAAGAACTTAGAAACAAATGTCTAGCTTTAAGATAAATCCAGTAAATGGAAAGCAATTTTGGCCTAAGTCTTCTGTTCCTATTGAACGGATTCCACCCAAATATCATCCTCAAGTTGGTAGGCCTCCAAAAAAGAGGAAGAAAAGTGCCATGGAAGTGGAAGAGATGGTGAACTATGGGAAGTTGACTAGTCTGAAAGACGTAAGGTTTTGTTTGTATGCAAACAACTAGGCCACAATAGAAAGGTCTTGTATATGTCAAACAATGAAACCAAAAAAATAATCCAGGAAACAAGAAAAGGGAAACTGCCAGCACAAGGCAAAGAAAGCTCTCAATCAATACTGTTTCATCACCAACAAAGACAATCACATTGTATTGTAATTAGGGATTCACCAAGTACAAACACAAAGATCCTAATGAAGTCAGTTAGGATCTTTACCTGTTGCTGCCAAAGGAGACTGGAAAAGGCAAGCTTACTGCAAAAGAGAAGGCCAAGCAAATGATGGACTGATGTATCACCATGTGTTAGATCTGGCATAATTTTATCTTTTGTTTATGCTTTTCTGTTAAGTGCGGTCTATCCTGCAACTTTATGTTATCCTTATGCTTTTCAGTTATTATTTTAGTTGGCTGGATTGGCTAGTGTATGGTTCTGCTGGCTACCACAAAACCCCCCTATTTTGTAACCAATAAAACTATGTACTATGACACTTATTGTATGCTGAACATTTGGGTAGTAGTTCTTTTTGGGTATCATTAATTATTGGGTAGGATTCATTATTTGGTCTAGTTTAGACATTATGTATCACTGTCATCATTTCAAGGTATGCTACTACCATTTCAACAACCACATTAAGTAATGAGTCTATCTCAGCAATGCATTACCAATTACATACATAACTAAGCAAAATATCTTTACCCAAAAACAAGTAAACATTACCATTTCATTAAACCATTTTCACTAACCATTATAAACTTTATTTAAACAACTAGAACACAAAACCAGCTAAAACCATAGCAGATTGACTTCATGTCATGAGATAATAAACCACAAACAACATCCAACTAAAAACTAAAATTAACTTCAATATTCAAGCTTGATTGCTTGTTCCAACTAAACTGTTGCTTGAAGTGCATTCATAGATCTCAATAATCGGTATAATATAACAGATCTTGGACAAATTTTAGGGTCATACCAATGCTATATGACACACTCACTCTTACAATTGAAATTTTCAGTAAGATTAATCCTTTCAAACTTAAACAATGAAATAAATAAATACACAATTTACCGAACAACAATAGAATCTCCTCCCCGGATTTGTATTAGTCCATGAGGTGCGAACAATAAAAGGAGCCCCACAACGAGTACATCGAACATTCATGTCCATCTGGGTTTTTGACTGTGTGTTACTATATCAAAGTGTGTGTATGGAATACCTATTTGGTCAACTGACATATAAATAAGATGGGTGTTTGAGCGGGAAAATGGAATACCTAATGGGAGGGAAACTGAAAAAGACGCATATACCCTCACGTTTTTTGTCACGTGAGGGGTTTTGAGACTTATTTAATTAAAAATGTTAATACTAGACTGGATCCGTAAAAAATGAAACCACGAGGACATGACCCAATGAAAAAAAACCACAGGGACCAAAATTGTAGGACCCGGTAAACCACAGGGACGATTATGTAATTAATCTTTGATTATTTCAATTCTTTAAAATGAAACTGAATGTGAAACACTTATTTATTTTAGAATGGTCTTACAAAGTCAAAATTAATACATGCAAAACTTTAATCGCATATAAAAACGGAATGTATACTAATTGATTGACACAAAATGTTTTGAACATTAAATGTTAACAACTTTGACATATTCAAGTGGCAAGTTTGAATAAAAATTGAATATGAAAACTTAATCTATTTTATGAAGGGTTTACAATGACAAAAGTTAATTGCATATAAAAACAGAATGTATACTAATTGATTGACACAAAATCTTTTGAACATTAAATGTTTGTAACAACTTTGACATATTCAAGTGGCAGGTTTGAATGCATTAAATGACCATATTTAATTTGGTCATGTAACCACTAATTCCTACAATTATGGAGGCTAATTATGGAAGATATTAATGAGCCAATTAATCTATCATAATTTTTATTTACTAGAGTTTGAGTAAATCTCCTATAAATAGGGATCACAGTTTGCAATTACATTTTGATATTTTCACGTTCTATTTTGAACTTTACACGAAACACGTACCACAATATCGTATATCGTTAATTGGCTGTCGCTATAAATGTTGTCTTTTTTAGTTGAATTATCGCATGTTACATCCGTTTGCAATTATATTTTGATTTTTTCACGTTCTATTTTAAATGTTACACGAAACACTTATCACAATATCGTATACCGTTAATTATCTGCCGCTAGGAATTTCCGCCGCTATGCGCGGGTACTCATCTAGTATATATAGTTGAAATTTACTTAATATATCAAACACGAAATTCAATATAATTAATGATCGATAAACATAAACGCGATATCAAATACAATATATGTAGTTGAAATTTACTTGACATGTTAAAAAAAAGAGTGCAATTAATAATTTATAATTATATGCACAAGTTTTTTTAACACAAAAATCTAAAGAGTATATCATTATAAACATATTTAAAAATGAAATTTATGAGTCGAATCTTGATCAAATGCTAAATGTACATTCTCGTAATCATATGATTTCAAACATCCTTCATCAAAATCATCGTCTTTGTATTCAAATATCTAATATCCACCATGTTTTCATTTTTTTTTCTAATTTTCGCAGTGTCGAAACTTCTTTCCAATGTTCCTCAACAAGTTTTTTTATTGACAACCTTTGCATGTCTTTTTCTTCAATCTTTTATTTTTTGTTCCTCTTTCCAAAGTTTCATAAAACAATCTGTAGTCATAATACCATGGCTCGTTTGCACAACCATTTTCCTGAACATGTGTATCTCCTATGTATAATCAAATAAACACAATAATCAGATATTATACATCACTAAAGCCATGAGTTAAATAATCGCGCCATAGTCTAAAATAAACACCAAAGTTTAACAAACAACGTGTATATTAATTACGACCACACATGAAATCCTAAAAATATATAAAATCCATGAATATAAACACATTTGCCTTTAAAAGACACATAAGTGGTTAATTCACATTTCTCTACTGCAAAGTTAGCCGAAATTACTTTTATACATTTATAGAACTTAAAGAAATAGAATAAAGTGAAGACAATATCTACGGCCACATATCATAGTCTAAAAACAGGATAATATCAACACCTATAATTGCATATAAGCCTTCAAAAGCATTGTCAAATTTTAAAACCACCAGTCCAGTACAAATTTCAAGTTGATTGAAACTAAAATATACCTAAAATTCCGGAAAACATACTCTCTCTCAAGAAACTCAGAAACACAAACCGCATACCGAGTATGTGATCGACATAAAAGAAACTTCATGGCAAAATTCTGCCTATGTTTATGCACCATCATACAGAATAAAAACTGATCTAATGTATTGGCGTACCTTTACTTGCTACTGCTTTTGATAGTTGTTTTGAAATAACTGTCTTGTCAACTTTGCTCTGATGTTTCTTGGTATGAAGAAGGTATTGCTAGTCCGACTGTTGATAAAATATTTCACGATTCAAATTTAAACAAACTGTACAACATAGTTGACTTGAATTGCATGATTCTTTTCAAGGAACGCATTAGTTCATGCTCTATTATTTGAAGAATGCATGTTGAGATGAAAATAGGCCTGAGATTGTGAAAAATATGAGACTTAAAAATAAATCTGCAGGTTTTAGTAATTGTTTTGTATGACTAAACACGTTTTGGAAAACCTAATATTATTATGTTAATATTAATCACTAAATTTGGTAACCATCATCTCATATTTTTAGGCTCATTATTATGTTGTCTAAATGCAAATTTAAATTATTGGCTAAACATTATCAGCACTTATATGGATTTTTTGGACTGACATCCCTCTTCCTATCTTGGTTACTATTTTTTTATCAAATCTTTACAGCCTGATTGCATCACCTTGTTTTCACCGGTGGTTTTGTTGAATGCAACCAAAATGTGGAAATGGCGTGATTTTAAGCAATAAACATGATGACCTAATTTGGCCATCGCATTAAAACCAAACTAAAAACTATCCCAGAGCAAACGGCTACTGGTAAAGGAAAATCAAATCTGTTTATGGCTGGTAGTTTGCCAAAAACTACAAAGCCAACTTAGTTGGATTGTTGCTGAAAAGACATGTTGCTGATAAAGATGGAAAGCTAAAGATGTTGATGAAGATGGAAAGTGTTTAAAGATAAGATCAAGATGTGTTAAAGTGTTTGGATACATCCTCCAAGAACTTAAGAAGATTAACCTGAAGAAACATGAAGTTAAACAAGTTCAACAATCATGTTTAGGGGAGGATTGTTGGGAATTATACATTCCTGACTTAGTACCGTTAGGTATATACTTAGTACCGATAGTTATAGTTAGTACTGACAGTACAAAGTGTTAAGTACTGCTCAGATAGTTAGTACCGTTAGTATAAAATAGTTAGTACCGTTTAAGAGATATGTATGAGATATTGTAGGAAAAGATATGTATTATCTTTTACGCGTTTTGTAAGCCTGTTAGGGTTTATCCTTGGTCTATAAAAGGAACCCTACGGCATTAGAGAGATGACACACATTGACAACACACAGATCTCATCTCATACAATCATATCTCATAGTTAGTAATCTGTAATCATATTAGCAGATTAATAGAAATCAAAGTTTAGTATTTATTATTCTTCTTAATACTATTGTGTAGATTCCGCATATACAATAAGTATTCATAGTCAGTGTTTCTCTATAGTCAATCTGTATTTATACAAGTTGGCTATCACCCTTAGCAGGCTGCAAAGATCTGTTCAGTTTGGGACTCACAAGTGGTATCAGAGCCTGTGAGAAACTCTGAGTAAGAAGAACAAAAACCAGTTATAACCTATCTTACAAAGCAATTCAATGGCTGGATCACAAGATGATATTCCACCACCACCACCACCACCATCACAAACACCAACACAACAAACTCCTCACACTGTTTCAACCATCAAACTTCCTATTCTCAAGAAGGGAGAATACGACATATGGGCCATGAAAATGGAACATTATTTAGCCCATACAGACTATCCTATCTGGGAAGTTATACAAAATGGAAATGGACCTGTATCAATCACCACAGATACGCAAGGTCAAATCAAGGTTCTGCCTCCAAGGACTGCAGAAGAGATCTTCGCCAGAGAAAGAGAAAGAAAAGCTAGGACCACTTTGCTTATGGCTTTACTAGAAGATCATCTTGCTAAATTTCATAAAATGACTGATGCTAAAGAGATGTGGGACGCCATCAAATCTAGATTTGGTGGAAATGATAAATCAAAGAAGATGCAGAAGTATATTCTAAAGCAACAGTTTGAAGGCTTCTCTGTATCAAACTCAGAAGGACTACATAAAGGCTATGACAGGTTTCAAAGTCTTCTGAGTCAATTAGAGATTCATGGTGCAGGAGTCTCTACTAAGGATGCAAATCATAAATTCCTTAGATCTCTACCTTCTGCCTGGTCTCAAGTTTCCTTGATCATGAGGACCAAGCCAGGAGTGGATAGTCTCAACTTTGATGATCTGTATAATAATCTAAGAGTCTTTGAGAATGATGTTAAAGGCTCTACTGCATCATCCTCTAGCACGAAGAATGTAACATTTGTCTCTGAGAACACTAGCAGTACTAATGATGTTAGTACAGCTTATGGTGTTTCTAATCCTTCTGGTCAAAACTCACAATATGAACATGCTTCATCATATTCCTTACTTATAAATCAATCCAGTTGCCCTCAATTGGATCATGATGATCTGGAACAGCTTGATGAATTTAAGACTTAAAAGGGCAGGTGGCCATGATTTCAATGAGAATGAAAAAGTTCTACAAAAAGACAGGTAGAAAGCTACAATTTGATGCCAAGGAACCGGTTGGTTTTGATAAAACCAAAGTCGAGTGCTATAATTGTCACAAGACAGGGCATTTTGCTAGAGAGTGTAGAACCAAGGGAAATCAAGATAGTAAGAGGAGAGATGCTTGGAACTCTAGAAATAAGGATGGGAGAAGATCTGGTAAGCAGGAGGACTCTAAAGCTTTGGTGACTATTGATGGAGAAGGTGTTGATTGGACCAGTCACTCAGAAGAAGAAGAAGATTATGCTTTGATGGCTTGCAACAGTTCAGGCTCAGACACAGAGGTAATTTCTTGTTCAAAAGAATGTAAAGAGTCTTATGCTAAACTTAAAAAACTGTATGATGCTCAGAGGGAACAACTTGGAGATGCCAGTATAGAAATACAGGCATATACTCAAGCTTTAAAGAAAGTTGAAGCACAATTAGTTGCTCATCAACAAGGTCAACTTTGGTATGAGGAAAAGATAAGGTTTATGAAAATAGACTTAGATGATAAAACTGATGTCCTTACATACCATAAGAAACTATTGGCAGAAGCTGAAAAAGAAAAAGAAGATTTAAAAGCTAAAGTAGAAAAATGGCACAACTCTTCTAAAAATCTTGGTAAACTGCTAAATACACAGATGAGTGCTAATGATAAATTTGGGCTTGGTTATGGGGATTACAGATATGATGGCATCTTGAGTTATGAAAATGAAGTTTTACAAAGTGTATTTATGAATAAGGAAAGTGATTTAGAAAATCAACCTTTGTATGATAGGTTTGTTACAGCAGAAGGAATGCATGTTGTACCCCCACCCATGATAGGGAATTACATGCCATCTGGACCTGATATTGAAATAGATTACTCACAATTTACATATGGTCCAAAACAATCTCAAACTAGTGAATCTGAAACCCAAACCAGTGACTTTGATACCTGTGAATCAGATTGTAGTGTTGAAACACATGAATCTTTGCCTGAACCAACTGTCAATGAACCTAAAGTAGTTACTCAACCTAAGGTTTGGTCTGATGCTCCTATCATTGAGGAGTATGAATCAGATAGTGAAGATGAGCATGTGTCTCAACCAACAGAAGAACAGGAAACACCTAGTTTTGCTAACCAGCAAGTAAAAACTCCTAGGGAAACTGTTAAGAATCAATTCACACATAGTAAAAATCCTAAAGTTGACAAGAAAGGGTTGGGATATGGGTTTACTGCAAAAGCATGTTTTGTATGTGGAAGTCTTAATCATCTAATCAGAGATTGTGATTTCCATGAGAATGGGATGGCTAAACAAGCTCAGTTAAACAATAGGTTGAACAGAAATTCTAGTCAAAGAGAGATAAGGCCAATTTGGAACAATGTGCAAAGAGTGAATAATCAAAACCAATTTGTTCCTACAGCAGTACTAACTAAAACTGGCAAAATTCCAGTTAATACTGCTAGAGCTAGCGGTACTAAGAATGTTAGTACTGTTAGGCATAGTTTTAACAGACAGGCAGTACTAACTAGTGCTGCTATGAAAGTTAATACTGTTAAGCCTATTGTGAATAGAGTTAGACCACCAATTGTTTTTCATAAAACTCATTCACCATTTTCAAGGCCTTTTAATAAGACAATAGCACTAAGAACAAAATTTTCAAAACAAAAAGTTAATACTGCTAAGGTAAATGCAGTTAGTGTTGTTGGGGGGAAAGGGAAACTGCTGTTAAGCCCTCGGCAGGTTATAATTGGAGACCACAAAGACACAACTGGCACAATGTCTCCAAATACAATGGTGGATCCAATCTTAGAAATTGTTTCACTTTCAAAGATCCACTAGGCAGACTCAAGCCCACACAGGCTTGGGTCCCTAAGAGAATCTAATCTCTTTCTTTTACATGTGCAGGAATATCTACATAGACAGTTCTGCATAATGGATTTGTTTGGTCCTACATCTGTAAGGAGCTTATACATAAGAGTTATTGTCTGGTTATCATCTGTGATATTAACGGTTTAGTTGGTGTTCTTTTAAGTGACTAAGGATTGAAACTAGTGGAATCCTTAAGGACTTTATAAGACAAATTGAGAACCAATTAAATCAAAAAGTTAAAACTATTAGATGTGATAATGGTACAGAATTTAAGAACAGGGATTTTATTGAATTCTGTGGGTCAAAAGAGATAAAAAAGGAATACAGTAATGCCAGAACTCTACAACAAAATGGAGTTGCTGAAAGAAAGAACAGGACCCTTATTGAGGCTACTAGACTATGCTAGCATATTCATTTTTACTAACACTTTTTTGGGCTGATAGCAGTTAGTACACTTGTTATGTCCTTAATAGGGTAATTCATGACAAGCCTCAAAATAAGACATTAATGAACTTTGTAACTGGTAAAATTCCAATCATAAGCTACATAAGACCTTTTGGGTGCCATGTGACTATCTTGAATACCATTGACCACCTAGGCAAGTTTGATGGGAAATCAAATGAAGGTTTTTTAGTTGGGTATTCTCTACAAAGCAAGGCTTTTAGGGTATACAATTTAGAAACTAAGAGAGTTGAAGAAAACCTGCACATATTTTTTAGGAATATATAGAAACCAATATGTTGTAGGAAAAAGCCAACTTGGCTGTTATGATCTTGATTATTTAACTGATTCAATGAATTATTAACTTGTGAGATCAGAGAATCAAGCTAACAAACATGCAGGTCCACAAGAAGCTAATCAAAATGCAGGTTTACAGAAAAGATAATATTGATGCAGGTGATTCTGCAATAGACCTGAATCTGCTCAGGACTACTTTGTACTGCCAATATGGTCTTCTTATACTTCAACAGTCAAGAGCTCAAAAGCAAATAATGCAGGTGAAGAACCTACCAAGCATCCTGATTTCCAGCAAGTAGATAAGGAGGATCAAGTCTTTTTGGATGAGCTTGAAAGACTTAAAAGGCAAGAACAGGATGCTAATGATGCAGCTGAAGCTCTCAGGAAGGAGTTTGCCCAAGAAACTGAGGATTTGCTTCTTCAAGCAGGAGCTGCTAAAGCTAGCAGTACTAACATATTTAATACTGTACGCACACTATTAGTACTGCCAGTCTCCTTATGGTAGACTATCCTTCCTGATTCTACCAATACTGTCCAAGATGATTTAGAAATACTACTTTGAGGAAATTATGAAATCCTACTGTGGTATTTTTACCTATTTCAATCGTATGTGATTTGAGGGTTTAAGTTTGCAGTGGATGACTTCACAATTATAGAACCTGTTGTGAATGTCAGTCATATTCCCACATCAAGGACTTAACTCTTTCATCCTTATACTCTAATTTTCTTGGAGATCTACAAATCAGCAGTTCAAACAAGAAGCAAACGTGAGTGTGACCAAACAGTTCTGGAGGCCATGCTTTTGTTAAGTTGTTATTCAAAAGCTAAAGGAGAAATAATCACTAAGGAATCCAACATTGTTTATTATGCTGTTTCTTGTCTCAAAATGAACCCAAGAAGATCTCTAAAGCACTTGAAGATGAAAGTTGGGTTGATGCTATGCAGGAAGAACTGCTGCAATTCAAGATTCAGAAAGTTTAGATTCTTGTAGATTTGCCTTATGGGAAGAAGGCAATTGGAACAAAATGGGTTTACAGAAATAAGAAGGATGAGAGAGGTGTTGTGGTTCGAAATAAGGCAAGGTTAGTTGCTCAGGGACATAGGCAAGAGGAAGGGATAGATTATGATGAGGTTTTTGCTCCTGTGGCCAGGATTGAAGCCATTAGGATCTTTTTAGCCTTTGCTTCTTACATGGGATTCATAGTCTATTCAAATGGATGTGGAAAAAGTGCCTTCTGATGAAAAAATTGATTGTGGAGGTATAGGTTCTCATCTCCAGGTTTTATAGATCCTAAGTTTCCTAAGAAGGTCTACAAAGTAGTGAAAGCTCTCTATGGTTTACACCAAGCTCCCAGAGCCTGGTATGCTACTTTATCTACTTTCTTGTTGAAGAATGGATACAGAAGAGGAACTATTGACAAGACTCTTTTCATTAAGAAGGACAAACATGATATCATATTAGTACAAGTTTATGTGGATGATATTATTTTTGGTTCTACAAAGAGATCTTGGTGTTTTTTTTTTCTTCGTATCTTAGTGATGAATCGTAAGGCATTATTGAAGAGTTAGATTTTAGATGAGTTCTATGGGATAAGCTCACTTCTTTCTTGGTTACAAGTCCAAAACAGAAAGAAGATGGTATCTTTATAAGTCAGGATAAGTAAGTTACAGAAATCCTGAAGAAGTTTGATTTTGTCAGTGTTAAGACTGCTAGTACACCAATTGAGACCCAGAAGCCTTTATTCAAGGATGAGGAAGCTAGTGATGTGGATGTACATCTTTATAGATCCATGATTGGTTCTTTAATGTACTTGACTGCTTCTAGGCTTGATATTATGTTTGCAGTCTGTGCTTGTTCTAGGTTTCAGGTCAATCCAAAGACTTCCTATCTAAGTGCTGTTAAGAGAATCTTTAGGTATCTAAAGGGCAAACCCAAACTGGGCCTTTGGTATCCTAGAGTGTCCTCATTTGACCTGAAAGCCTATTCAGATAGTTACTATGCTGGAGCAAATATTGATAGGAAATCCACAACAGGAGGTTGTCAATTTCTTGGCAGGAGACTTATTTCTTGGCAATGCAAAAAGCAGACAATTGTGGCTACTTCTACTACAGAGGCAGAATATGTTGCTGCTGCAAATTGTTGTGGGCAAGTTCTATGGATTCAAAATCAAATGTTAGACTATGGGTTCAATTCATGAACACAAAGATTCACATTGATAATGAAAGTACTTATGCATTGTAAGAATCTAGTATATCACTCCAAAACAAAGCATATTGCAATTAGGCACCACTTCATAAGGGATGCATATGAGAAGAAACTTATTCAGGTGCTTAAAATACACACTGATGACAATGTAGCTGATCTTCTAACCAAGGCATTTGATGTTAGCAGGTTTTAGTTCTTGGTTGTTACAATTGGGATGATCAATCCATAAGCTGCATTAGTTAAGGGGAGGCAATATGATTTGTTGTATAGTTTGTATGAAGTGTGATTTTCATGGAGTTACTTGGATTTTAGAGAGTCATTGGGAAGAGATTTAGATGGCACTGAAGCACTGCTGTTGCCAAAATTGTTCATTCTTTGGTTGGCAAAAAGTTATACGTACCGGACAGTCGCAACGTTATACGTTAGGCAAAGAAAGTACCGATATAAAGACGTTTTGAAGAATATTACCGCCAAAGGGTCTAAAGTGTTAATCTAAAATAACGGTTTCTTTAATCTTAGGTTTGTTTAACCTATATAAACCCATCTCAATTGCACCGTTCACTCACGTAATCTCTTTTAATTACTTTCCTTCAATCAAACCCTAATCTCTCACTCACTGACGATCACCAATTCAATAATCATGGCTGTTCTTGAATCATACCCTAAACACAATATGGTTGCTTATTTAAAGAAGACTGATGGAAATGCAGAGTTTCATGAGATTATTGACTTTCTTGCGCGAAGCTCCATTCATAATGCTCTCACTATAAGTCCTGTAGTCTCTACTATATTTATTGAACAGTTTTGGATGTCTGCCAAATCCAAAATAATCAACAATGTTAGGTATATTACTTCCAAAGTAGCTGGCAAGCATGTGTCTATCTCTGAGGCATCAATAAGAAGTGATCTTCTTTTTGATGATGCTGATGGGATAGATTCCTTACCAAATCAGGCTATATTTGATGCTATACAGCTCATGGGTTATGAGGGGGATTTAACTATTTTAAACTTTAACAAAGCTCTATTTTCACCCCAATGGAGATTTCTTTTTCATACAATGAATCATTGTCTTGGTTCTAAAAGCACCTCTTGGGATCAAATTCCCACTAATATTGCTACTGCTGTAATTTGCTTAACCACTAATCAAAAAATATAAAGTTTTCTAAATTAGTTTTGATGGTATGCTTAGACACTTAGATTTGCAAAGAAAAAGTTTGTTATGTATCCACGCTTTATTTCAATCTTTTTGAATAATCAGTTAACAAAAGTATCCTTGCCCTTAGACCATTTCCCTATTAATGCTTTAACTAGTAAAGTTTTCTCTTTTATGGTCAAAAAGGGAAAACGTTTTTCAGGGAAAGTCACACCTCTGTTTTCTAACATGTTGGTTCAACCAACAGAGGATGAGGATGCAGGATCAGAAAAGACCCAACTGAATCACAACCTAAACCTCTCCTCCGCACCCAGTGAAGTTCATGTAGTTGAGCCTTCAGGTTGACCCTTCTCTTGACATTACTTACTCGCTCATTATTCCTGATTCCATTCTAGAGGATTCTGGTGGGAATCAAGGAGGTCAGTCATCCAGTAATAGATCCCTTTCAGGGAATGAGGGTGGCATGACACTCCAAAGTGTGTATGATCTTTGTATCTCTTTGTGTACATATGTTACAGATCAAGCCAAAGAAATTCAACACTTGAAGGCACAGATCAAGAAGCTTAAGAAGAAAGCCAAACCTGTTATCACACACCACAGAGCTTGGATGAAGAGTGTATCCTTGAAGCAAAGATTGGCAGGAAAGAAATCCTTGAAGAAAAAATGGATGCAAAAGGAGTCTGTATCCAAACAGGGGAGGAAATCTGCCAAGGCTGAACCTATAGTCCATAAAGATAAAGCTTTTGATGAGCCTTGATTGATGATGAAATGGACAATATGGAAACTATGAGGATGCTCAAGAAATAGGTGAGGACAAGATATGTAGGTGCATGAGAGAAAGGAAAGGAAGAAAAGCGAAAGTTATGTATGAAGATGCACTTAGTACCGACAAGGAAAAAGATAGTACCGACAGACCAGATGAAAGGTACTGACAAGCAAAAAGTTAGTACCGACAAGGAAAAAGATAGTACTGATAGACCAGATGAAGGTATTGTTGATCAAACTGAAGGAAGAAGTGCTTACTGCAAAACTAAACACTTACTCTACAACTTTTGGCGATGATGAATATTGCTCAATTTCTTCTCAACATGAGTCAAGCCAAAGCAGTTTAGTTTCATAGAGAAAAGAGGAAAGAGTTGAATGAAGGATGTAGAGTTATTGAAAGACCAAGGTCTACTTCAAACAGGATCTCTACTTAACTTTAAAGCCTCTTCCAAAGATTGATCCACAAAAATACAAAGGGCAAGAAAAAAGATTGAGGGGGAATTAAATTGACACTGAATTCAGAAGACATCATTGAATCTTGAAAGAAGTTTAAGATGATTGCTCTATGATGAGAGATTGCAAGAAGGTGCAAGAGGATTGGGAAGCAGAAGAAGAAGTGAAAAAGTTAGCTGAAGAAGAAGCTACAAATGCTGCTCTTATACAAGATTTTGATGACATCAAAGCAAGAATTGAAGCTGATAGACTTCTAGCATTAAGGCTTCAAGAAGAAGAGAGAGAGAGAGAGCAGTTCACTATGGAAGAAAGAGCAAAATTCCTTCATGATACAATTACAGCCTAAAGAAGGTTTCTTGCAGATGAAAGAGCTGCTGCCATAAAGAACAGACCACCTACAAGAACTCAGCTCAGGAGTCAGATGATGACTTACTTAAAACATGTTGGAAACAAGAAACACTCAGACCTGAAGAATAAAACTTTTGAAGAAATACAAGCTTTATATGAGAAAGTGAAAAGGTTTGATAAAAGTTTCAATGTTATTGGTTCCATTGAGGATGAAAGAAAGATTAAGGAACTGAATGAAGGAGCTAGTGATCCTGACAAGAAGAAGAAGTTTGTCAAGGAAGATGTCTTAACTAAGGTACCTGCAAAGCCAGATGTAGCAGAGAAGGGTATAAAGAAGAGAAAATGTGGTCATATGAAGATGCTTACTAGGAAAAGGAAAAGACCACAATCAGATGTTGATAGTGATGATGAACACAGAAAGTGTCTAAAGATTGTTACATTTGAAGGTACCATAGATAGTGAAATAATGGAGAGAAAATCTGTCATTGCTAGGTTGAACAAGGTATCATCACCAGATGGAGATTATCTTGTTATTTATAGAGCCAATGGGAACTTCAGGGCATTCAACTATCTCATGGAGGTACTTCATATCTTTGACAGGCAAGATTTATTTCACTTGTATGAATTAGTGATAAAGCAGTACTCAGAAGTCACAATGGAAGGAATTGAGTTGATTCTTTAGGGAGATTTGAAGATAATGATGGAATCCTCAAAAGAAGAAAATGATCAAAGTGACTTCTGGAATAATCAACAAAATTGGGAGATTGTCACATGGAGATTATATGAAGCTTGTGGAGTTTACATATTAGAGCTTGAAGATGGGACAGTCATTCATATGTTGGTTGAAAGAAGGTATCCTCTCTCAAAGGATTTGATGCAAAGGATGCTTGATTTTGGATTAGAAGTTGAGATAGAAAGTACTGTTGCATTAGATTTGATAAGATTCATTAAACAACAGCTGAATGAAGAGTAAAGAGAATGGAATTAAGAAGGGTTTTGAGTGTTGGTAACCACCACAAACAAATGGTTCATCAGTTCAACATGCTTAATAGGCATAAGAACTGGCTAGTCCATAAGCAAAACGACTTGTGGTAAAGACTTCTCAAATCCATTTATGGTTGACAATTTACCAAAAATTATAGGGTTCTCAACTCACCTTGCTTCATGGTTAAGAGTTGGCTAGTCCAGGATCAAACAGTTCTTGGGTAAGACTACTCAAATTGTTGACTAGTGATAGTTTGCTATAAAAAACTATTTGGTTATCAATTGCACCATGTTATGGCAATGAAGCATTGGCTAGTCCAATAAGCAATCGGTATTGGTTAAAGAAAAAGCAATCCGTTGAATGGTTGAAGTTTTCCAAAAACTGTTATGGTATTTAACTCACCATATTTTCTATAATAGAGTTTGACTTTACAGAGCAATTTCCGGCTACTGGTAAAGGTTAATCAATTCCGTTTATGGCTGGTTAGTTGCCATAAACACAAAAGCCAACCTTAGTTGGATTGTTGGTGAAAGATGTTGCTGTATGCTGAAAGGATGTGCTTGTTGAAGACATGTTGCAAGGATATCAACGTTGTCATAATGATTATTTAAAGATCAAGATAATAGGATTTGACAAAAGTGTTTGGATACCTTCCTCCAAGAACTTTAGAAGAATAAACAAAAGAAACATGATAGTCTAAACAAGTTAAACAGTCAGGTTTAGGGGAGGATTGTTAGGTGAATCTAGCACTGCTCAAGAGACAAGGACAGATGGGTCTCCTTATTGGATAGATGATGACTTAGCTAAAGTCAAAGGACCTGAAAGGGGAGGTGTTAGGAATTATACATTCCTGACTTAGTACCGTTAGGTATATACTTAGTACTGATAGTTATAGTTAGTACTGACAGTACAATACTCGTTTTGTAAGCCTGTTAGGGTTTATCCTTGGTCTATAAAAGGAACCCTACGGCATTAGAGAGAAAACATAAATTGATAACATACAGGTCTCATTTCATACAATCATATCTCATAGTTAGTAATTTGTAATCATATTAGCATATTAATAGAAATCAAAGTTTAGTATTCATTGTTCTTCTTAATACTATTGTGTAGATTCTGCATATACAATAAGTATTCATAGTCAGTGTTTCTCTATAGTCAATCTGTATTTATACAAGTTGGCTATCACCCTTAGCAGGCTGCAAAGATCTGTTCAGTTTGGGACTCACAAGTACGATATGTTATTACATTTTAGTGCCTGTATATAGACGGTTAAATATATTATCAAGTTGAAACCACATTAACAACTCACATCAAGTTGCAACTTATAAACATAATCAAATCTCAATCCAAAAGAATACCGTCTAGATTCAGGCACCAATAATATAATAGCATATGGTAAAATAAATAGTTCAAAGCTTTAGATTTAATTACCTCATTAACCTAAAAATACGTTCCTCTGCATAGAAAGCCTCCTCGCACGAAAGCATACACAACAATTAACCCCTAACAATAACCAAACTTGATATATATCAGCCGATTTTCGCCATTCCTGCAATGATGTTATCATAATACACATAATCAGCCACAAACAAAAATTCAAAACTAAATATACTATCAAGTTGAAACAACATCAACTACATACATCAAGTTTCAAGTTATTATAGGGTGAAATCTCAAGCCAAAAGAACACCGTCTATATACAGGCACTAATAATGTAATAAAATATGGTAAAATAAATAGCTTGTAACTTTAGATGTAATCACCTATTTAACTTGAAAATATATGTCATTATGTAGAAAAATAGAATGCAACCCTTACTAAGGATTTAAAAATAAATATACTATTAAGTTACATAGAAAACATATCATACACAAGAAATAATTTATCAATGGAAAAGGAAGAAGATAAGGATATAACAAACTAACCATCAGATGGTGGATACATTATGATTAAATCGCCTCTTAAAAGACTTGTATTGGTAGAATCTTCACTTCTACTCTCACCAATGCAAATCCTTCCTAAAAAGTACTAAACTAGATAAAATCAAAACTTTCTAATGCTTTCTCAAATATCTTTAAATTCTAACTAAAATCCATTAATAAAATGCAACAAACTTTATAAAAATCAAAACTTTTCTACTTTCTTTCTTAATCTTTGTTGGGCCAATTCAGTGCCTAATGATCTTTCACTTAGGATTTGAATACAATATAACCTAAGTGTAAATAACCTTTAACATTTCAAGGTCACTGAGTGAATAGTCGCTTAGTGAGTTAACTTCAAGATGCGCAACTTGAGTCTTTAAGAAAGACTCTAACATTCAATGAGGCGG
>BQNB010075763.1:0-25729 GCA_026074375.1 Tanacetum coccineum | reverse complement strand
GAATTGCTAAAAGGTACACGTTTTCTTTTACTTTCTTGTTATGTTAATTATATGACTATATAAAGATCATACGTGTTTATATTTCGCTGCGTACTCGTATTTATTAATAGTTAATATGGTCTTTATGTCTACTAATTCCAAAAAAATATATACCACACATATCATTAACACCCCTCTCTTGCTCTATCTCTCTCTCTAAAAAATTACATTATATCTAACACATACACACCTAACAGATTCACCGCCCCTTTTTTCATGCAGTGGTTTTCTCACCGAATAAAAAACACACACACAAAACTACCGATCGCGTGACAGTGGCTCCATTCCACCGCCAAGTGCGCTTATGTGTGCTCCAAGATCAACATACGATGTAATATAACTGATTGGTAATCAAATATTTGGACAACTTAATGGGTTTTCTTTAATAAAGAGGTGGAGGAGAACCACACCATGTAAGTTGTTTCTATTATTTTGTTTATTAAAATTTATATTTTCAAGATTAGTAATTATGAGATGGGTTTTTGGTTGGTTTTTGATTTAAGTGTTTGACTTATTCCTCTCAGTAATTGTGGCTTTGAAAGAGGAGTTAATGGGGACAAGGGCACTTCATGGCGCCTTCTGGACCAGACCCAGGTATGAGGTTCAATCCATGTGTTCCTTGATAATGTTTGTTTTATTGAAGAAGGTGTGATGGTTTCTAATGAATAAGTTTAATATGATAAGTCATTAATTATGATATTCTTTGGATGTTGTTGCTATATTGTTAGCAATTTTGATATGAGTAGCAAGCCCGTGTTTCAATTATTTTTTAACATTCAATTGGTGAGTGATTGAATAAGCATTTTAGAATCGGCTGCTAAAATGTTCTAAGCTATAATAAGTGGTTTTGGTAAGCGATGTAAAATAGTTAATCCGGTTAGTCTCATTATAGTAAAAAAAATAACGAAACCACACAATTTAGACGAGTAGATAACATGTTTTTTTAGTATAGTCAAAAAAAGAAAAGAACCACAAAAATTAGACGAGTAGATAACATATTCTGAGTTGATGCAAATGAATCTACTATTGCATACTCATGTTGGTTCTACAACAAAGAGGATTTGTGAGTTTTGTCTGCACATAGTTGTTGGCTTCTTAATGCACTTTTTTTAGTAACAAAAATTATTTGTCCATTGTAGGCCGATGCGGCATCAGGGTTTGCTGTGCACGATGAGTGCAAGCTATAATTTATGGACCTGAACCTTTCGTTGAGGAGAAACGTAAGCAAGTTATTGTGGAGAAGCTATGAGAACCAACTGAAAGCTATGAAGACTTTATAGCTTGCCTTCGTGCCGATGAATGCCGATACGTTGTTTACGATTTTGATTTCGTAACAGCAGAGAACTGCCAAAAGAGCATAATTTCTTCATCGCTTGCTAATAATATTTTCACCACTTATGAATGAAGTTTTTTTATCAAAAGGCACCATATGGTGATCAAAGTTAAATTTGTTTTAGTCTATTTTTTCCACCATTAAAAGGGTACTTTTCTTTCAACAACATGTATAAAGCGTGCTTTTGACCTCCAGAAGGGTAATGTAGCTATATCAGATTTGCATAAAAGGGTAACTTAGTTATGTCAAAACACACATTTTAAAAGCTATTACCTTCCAACGGTAAAAGAGTAGGTTTCCAAAATTAGAATTTTTGACGCAAGTATGCTACTTATTAGCGCAATATTTCAGATTATTATCGTAAAAAGGTAAAACATTGGATACAATGATTTTCATCTTTGTTGTTATGTGGAGGTGTGTTACACGTGCACGTCGCCATTGAAAGGCCAGCGTATCATTAGAATATTGTTTCTGTTACTTAATTTACGAGTTTCTTTATCATTCTGAAACTAATAGAGGTATTTGTGTATTTGCAGAATTACGATTATGCGAGACAAGATCACAACAATATGCTATTCATTTATGATGATCCGGGCTTTGAATCTTTCTAATTAAAGGTACAAACCAAACGCACCCTTGTCTTTGTTTCTATATGCATTTTGATCCGTGTAACACCTCTAATTGTTAGTTCAGTCTATATGTTTTAAGGGTGTTGTCACGCCAACATGCATTAGAAGATAGTTAAACCGCCCAGGTAGAAAGCTTCAGATTGGTTGTAAACTTTATTTTTTGTAGGTTATCATCTTTATTTTACGGGTCCCATGTATAGAATCTATGAAGAATAGAGTTGTAATCTCAGATCCGATTTTGTAAATAGAAATTGTTACACGATACTATTAGAGGTATCATTGTGTTAGATAAATTTTATTAGTTTTTATAATGTATATAAAATTAAGCATTGGAATTTATATAAGAGCGGTGGCGAAATTAGTTTTTTTATATATAGGTTACAACTTAGCTACACCGACTCGAGATGAAGACATATAGAACCAACCTGGCTTTGCCTGTTTCGACCCATACAAAAAATGACCCATTTTGATATGAACATAGCCATACTGTTTAATTATTTATTCGTTGATTATTGTATTATTGGCATTGACTTTTATTTTGTATATTATTGGCAGGCCAACTTGAATGTATCATGTTGTTGTTCAGCCTGTGCGTATCTTCCCCTGCATCATGCCTCTGTTGTTCAAAGTAATTATTTTTATTACGAACATAAATGCTTTTAGCTCATTAATTTAATTCTTATACGTAAATAAGTGATGCATGTTATTTGAACCAGCTATTGGTAGAAGTAACCGTACATGCGCAATCACTATTTTTGAGTGAATTCTGAATTAAGGAAATGCAAAGAATTTGGCCACGCATTGCATATAGACGCAGGATGACAATCACATGCAAAAAAAGAAATGAACTATTTGGGCTGTATGTTATGAGACGTTTTCTTATCCTTATTCGCTCATAAAATGAGATGGTTGTGCGTTACATATGAATGCGCCAATAGATTTTATAACACCTCGTGTTTTAGGTCATTGTATGACATTATGTAATTCACAATTTATTTTTAGGGTTTTACGCGTTTACTCTTAAACCGTAAACGTTAAGTTAAATCGCGTAAACTAAAAATGATCATTCAATGTAAACGAGCATTAAACGATTAAATGTTTACATCAAGCAAGTGTTATATGATTATTATAAGGATAATTAATGACTTTGTTCATCTTATTTTTATTGGCTACGTAAAATGCTTACGTTTCGCGATAAAACGCGTTTCGGCATTCCCGGAAGCACCAAAACCTAACTACGCTTAAACGAATACCCACGATTATACCCAATACCCAAAATAATCAAAATAACATCACATATATGTATATGTGCCGAAATTTTGATGATAGGACCAAGAATTAGCAACTTGTCCATAATATCTAGATATTAAGAAAGATCTAGGGAACCATCTCTTACACCATGAACCACTTGGCAAATTAACCTTGTGCAAGGGTTAGAAAGTAACCATGGTTAGGTTAGTTAGATATTTTTACTATAAATACACATGCATGCATATGTAACTTTTACAATTTAAATCTTTTATACTGCAAATTTTTTTTTCTTCCTCTCTTTTGTAAGTCCAAAACCCACGACAATATAAGCTCATATAATCAAACCATACAAAATTTTTCTACAATCCATACAACCCTTTACACATCAATCCTAAGGCATACTAAGGTGTTTGCAAGCATATGGATATCATTTGCAAGGTTTAAGGGAGAAAAGGGAAGATTAGGGTTTCAAACCTAATCTAGGGTTTATAAGCTTGAAAGCTTGGGTTTTGAGTCTAAACACGGGTTTAGCACTTATTTCTCATCTCATACATTATCACTAAGGTCTTCCTAATTCCTTCATACTTTTACTTCTTATTATTGTATTGTGTTATATGTTAAATAGGCTATTAATCACCACTAAGGACGTTGAAATATGTAAAATGATTTTTCATTTATGTTTATGCATTTATGCACTTATTTTATTTCATATGGTTGTATATTTCATGGAAAGAGTAAAATGTAAATAGTTTGTTAACCTATGAAAAAAGTTTAAATATGTTTAGGTTAAATTAGGGTTTTATAACGGTTTCTTAATCTTCACATTTTGGGGGAAATAATAGAAAGTAATATAAATTTAAAAAAAAAAAAAAAATAAAAAAAAAAAAAAAAAAAAAATTAAAAAAAAAAAAAAAAAAAATAAAAAAAAAATAAAAATAAAAATAAAAATTTGTTATCATGGTCAATGAAAAATTTATGGACTAATGGGACTTTTATTTAAGGTTCACATAGGTTACATATAGTTATTTGGGTTTCTATAATATATCTTACTAGTTCGTATATATACTGTATAATATTGGTTTTATATTATGTATATCTTGGTAATTATATGGGTGTTTATAGTGTGCACTTAGACAGTTGGGTTTGACCACGTATTTAATATAATTAATTTCGCATCATTGGATTGCCAAAATGATTAGAAACTCGTAAAATCGATGGGTTATCGATTATATGTGTACGGGTATGTAGAGTTGACGGTCGTTTTTGGAATGTGTGTTTTTACGAGGGCGTTTAAGGGTCGTGGATTGACATTGGTTCGTGGTGGGGGTTTTTATGAGTTGATATGGTGTGTTTGGGGTCGGTAGAGATGCGTTCGCGTTAGATGTCTCCGCGTTATTTTGGGTCGAGTTTGGTTTGTGACTAGGTTGCGACGTCTTGAGAAGATTAGTTTCGGTACGTTTTATCATGACGCTTATGATATCTGCGATCGTAATTTCTAAAAGGTGGTAAGTGTCAATTTGGCTGATTAGCGCTGTAGGTTTCAACTAAGCAATCCGTACAAAACTTTTATACAACCTATACAACCCTTTACACATCAATCCTAAGGCATACTAAAGTGTTTTCAATCTTTGGATAATCATTTGCAAGGATTTAAGAAGAAAAGAGAAGATTAGGGTTTCAAACCTAATCTAGGTTTTATAAGCTTGAAAGCTTTGGTTTTTAGTCTAAACACGGCTTTAGCATTTATTTCTCATCTCATACATCCTTGTTAAGGTCTTCCTAATTCCTTTATACTTTTTATTATCATTATTTTATGTGTAATATGTTATTTATGGCTAAATCACCATTTAGGACTTTTTTAATATGTAAAATGAATTATCACATATGTTTATGAATTTATACACTTTTTCTTATATCATATTGTAATATATATCATGGAAAAATTGATGTAAAAGTATGTTAACATATGGTTTAAGTGTAAAACAATGTTTAGGTTAATTAGGGTTTTATAAGGTTTTAATTCTTCACATTGAAAATATGGAAAGTAATTAAATAACTTTGTTAATCATGGACAAATGAAAGATTTTTAAAATTTTTTATGGGCTAATGGACATTAATATAAGTATCACATAGGTTACATATAGTTATTAGGGTTTCTATAATAAACTACTAGTTAAATAACATACTTAAAATAAGCCTTTTTATAAAAAGTATACACCTGGATAATAAGGGTGTAAGATTTGTCACTTAGTCAGTAGGTCTGACCCTATATAAAAATAATATCGCCTCAGCCCGTCAAAATGATAAGAAACTGAAAAAAACCGATTTTTAACGAAAAGATACGTTAATTACGAGTTTACGTCTATATATACTTGTATTAAAATATTTTTATAAAATTTTTACTATTTCATTACAGAAACTAATATTTTTTAAAACATAATAATATATGATATACTTTAATTACGAATTCGTACTCGAAAGGAATCGTTACAAACGGAACTTTTATAAAGAATAAACTACGACGTTTACTGATAATTAAAGTTTTTTAAAAGTAATTTTCATAAACTATGAACAGTAAAAGTATATTCATCAATGACCCAACTTTATAAATATAATACATCATTTAATAACAGATTACTCGAAGGAATCACTAAATCGGATTAAATGGAATAGTCTTTTACGAATTACAAGTTTACGCTAATTTTAACAACTAAAACGAGTATATAGCTGTTGTGAATAGTAAAAACACTATTCATCGCAGAATATCAAAAACTTGAAAATGTAATATTTTGATCACTCGTCTTACTACGAAGACGTGGACGTAAGAAACGCGAGCAACGGACTTAAAACGACCAAATTAGGTCATTTTTACGAAAAGTATATTTATAAACGTTTTCACTTTATAAATATTATTTTACTAAAACGATTAGTCGGTGATTATGCTATATAGAATATTGAGTGGTTATCAAAGTGCTATAATACTAGGGAGTTTCATAATGAGGCCTCTTCGGATGGCGTATCGACGAGTTGTTGAATTTACGATTTAAAGTGTCCTAACTCCTCGTACGTCATGTCATGACCTCTTTAATTATGATAGCCCGAACGATAGTACGATGTAACAACTATAAGATTATATTCAATGTTATTAATTAAAGTACTCGGTACTTATACGACCTTAATTTAAATAGGTTGCATCTAAACGTTTTGCGTGACGTTTTATCTGTGATTATTTGGACTATCTGTACTCAAGGTGAGTTCATAGCCCCACTTTTTACAGTTTTACTGATTTACTATTATTTGGGGTGAAAACATGCTTTGTTTTATAAATTGGACGCAAGTGTTTAAAATATATTGATTATGTGTTTGCCTAAGTAGCGATAACCCTCCTGAGCCCATTATCATGAACTGTCAATTGCATAGATGTAGTTGTTAATTGCATTATGTGAGCGCGAATGTTATAAATAGATCTATTGGGATTAACCTCCCCGTTTGGGTGATTAGCTATCACCGGGAATGAACGTTGACCATGTCGGACTTGGATGTTGCGGGTTACAACATCTGTACGGGCAAAATAACTGCTAAAATAGCAAATATATGTTGAGCTTCAGTGTCATGAGCTTAGTGCAACAGTAATCTGGTTTTGTGATTGTTGGCATATGTTGTAACATCACGGGAAAGTCTTGCGGTCCTGCATAATTTAAATACATAAACCTATGAATTCACCAACATTTTTGTTGACGTTTTAAGCAATGTTTTCAGGAGGTCAATAGGCACGAGGTGCCAAGGATGCATTGGATTACATTTTGGATTGCACACTTAAAGATTTATGTGCATCATATTTTGGGAAATGTATTGTTGTCTTTTGTAATATTAAACAAGGAACAAGTAAAGCTTTATGCTTTTGTATTATGTCTTATAATTAAATCCAATGTATCAATTTAAACGACTTTTTGTGTCGTTCTTATATATATCTTGTGCTGTTGATCTTGAAGTAACACGCCCCGGATCCTTATTCTGTTGCGACCCATTTTGGGGGTGTTACAGATTGGTATCAAGAGCCAAGGTTATAGAGAACCAGGTCAAAATGTTTTTGCTGGACTATAACCGTTTTCAAACATTGCATACATACAAAAGGGTTTTTACGGGGTATTCATATACAAATTGTTGCATTAGTCGGTTAGGCTATATACATGCATAATTGATATACGTGTTTATAATATATTACGTATATAAGGATAATAGTCTTATATTAATATACTTATATAAGTCACTTTTGATTTTTCAGTTTCGAGCATGTCGGATTCGGAAGATTCTACAGTTACGTATACTGAGATACCCAGCCCATATGAGGACCTATCTGACATAGGATCACCAGGAGCCGAAGGACCTATTTTTCAGGATCCACCGTCTCCAGATTACGTGCCTGGCCCTGAGGAGCCAGAGCAGGCACCACCTTCACCTATCTATGTACCATTTGTTCCGGAGCCTGTTTACCCGGAGTTCTTACCAGTGGACGATGAGGTATTCCCGGCTGAGGAGCAGCCAATGCCTGCTGCTGACTCACCTACTCATCAGTCACCAGGGTATATACCGGAGTCCGACCCTGAGGAGGACCCAGAGGAGGATGATGAGGAGGATCCTGAGGAGGATCCAGCCGACTATCCTGCTGACAGAGGAGACGACAGGGATGATGAGGAGCCATCTGACGATGACGATGATGATGATGATGATGCAGAGGAGGAGGAGCACTTAGCTCCTGCCGACCCTGCAGCTGTTGCTTATTCAGCTGACCAGGACCCATACCTTGCTTATCGCGTCACGGCTAGGATGTCCATCCGACCCCAGGCGCCGGCACCGTTCCTCTCCGAGGAAGTTGCTGAGAGATTGTTAGCCTTACCTACTCCACCACCATCACCTCTCTCTCCATACTCATCACCACTTCCTCAGATACCCTCTCCGCCATTACCTATACCATCACCACCACCCAATAGCCCTACATATGTTGAGGGATCTCTGGGATCCCGAGCTGCTGGGATTAGACAGAGAGATGCACTACCATCTCCTGTTCATGAGACTGAGATGCCTGAGATTTGTTTACCGCTTCGTAAGAGGCCGTGTCGTACTACTCCTGGTCCTGGATACGAGGTCGGGGAGAGTTCGGCAGCTGGTACTGCTAGGCAGGTTAGACCTTAAGGCGGGTCTCTACGCAAATCTAAGCCGTTTATTAATTATGCAAAGATAAACGTGAATCGATAAGATGAAAGGATATCGGATTTCCCCAAACTAATTGCAAACAAAGGATAGGAAGCTCGAGTGAACCGGGACAAAACACCGAACACGAGAGTCTTCAGAAAATTTATGTCTATCCTGCAAATAATCACAAGCGCAAACAACAAACACAAAGAATGGAAGAGTACAAGCCTTCTCACAACACAACATATTATAGAAAGAAAAATAGAAAAGAATAGGCATGGGGTGCCTCCCACGAAGCGCTTTATTTTTAGTAACCGAGTCACATAGCTTGACTCGATCCCTGAATTCATTCGTCCTTAGGGAGAGCAAATGGAACTGGCTTAAAAGAAAAATGAAAAGTAGAGATGCCAGGGTAAAAAACGAGGTCCTCATTTCTGAGAGAGAGTAACAAGAGAATCCTCGGGGTAGGTGAAAAATGGGAGAAAAGTCAAAATGACAAATGTGAAGGAATTGACATCTTCAACATTTAGGGATAAAACAATTTCTCCTTGGTTAAAATCTTCATTTCTCATGGCCGTAGCAGGCTTAAAATTTAAGCAAACATCCAGTGGTTCCGGTGGAGGACGAGGAGATGATGGGTTGTCTTGATGATCATTGTTAGGTAACTTATTATCTTCATCTTCGGAATCATCATTCTCAACTCCTGGTGGAATTAAATCATCTGGAACGAGGAATATATCGATCTCTTCTTGAACGGGGTCACTATCCTCAACGGGAATAGGAGATACGAGAAGAGACTCGATAATTAAACTTTGATTAGCATGAACATTTTCCTGTGACCGGGAAGTTGAAATTTCACAAAGCACAATCATAAGACTAAGATATTCCTCAAATTCATGATCATTCCTTGAAGGAGGTGTCAAAAGTTCACCGGCGAACTCATGGTGAAGAGGATCACTCCTTGGAGAAAAAGTAATTGAAGAATTATGAAAGTATTCATGATCGGAAATCACTTTGGGAGCGAGATTATGGGTGGTATCATCACTAAGCAGATTCTCAAGAAAAATTACGTCTCCTTCTAATCGAAATAACCTTCCTTAAAATTAGAAGAAACTTCCATGGCTAGAAAGAGTGAGTTCATCGGCGAACTCCTCAAGAATTTCACTAGTCTTCACCGGAGAAGAACTAAGAGGAAGAGCATCAGAATGATTAGTGGTACTGCCACTAAATGGCTCATCTTTCAAATTATCAATGACAGAAATAGCATGAGCAAATTGCTTATTCTTGCTTTTCTCAGATTTTTCAGCATAAAAGACAAGTTCATCGCTTCCTACTCTTAAAGTTAATTTTTCCTCGTATAGATCAATGAGAGCTTTTGTAGTGCGAAGGAAAGGTCTCCCTAAAATAATAGGTACTCTCGGGTTTGGTTTAAAATTAACCACTACAAAATCAGCAAGAAAAGTGAAACCGTCAACTCTAACTACAACATCCTCGGCTATACCCATTGGGTGCGTAACGGAACGGTTAGCAAGCTCGAGTGTCATTCGGGTGGGAGTCAAAGCTCCAAGCCCAAGTTGCTTGTAGATAGAATGAGGTAAAAGATTTATGCTAGCTCCGGAATCGGCTAAAGCACTAGTCCTATCAAGTTCTTGTAGAGCAACAAATAAGAAATTTTTCGGATCTTCAAGCTGCTCGGGAATTTGTTCAAGATATGAGGGAACATTCAGCATTTATGTTGTGATGGCGATTCTATCAAGTTTCTCTTTGTTTTTATCTGAATAAAGTGCTAACCACTTGTTGAATTTGGCATTTTAATGATGAGCATCTTTTTAAACAATATTCAGACGAGTTGTTTAAACAACTTCATAAACCTGCTCTGCTGAGCACTGGGTTTATCATTCTCTCTTACTTTCATCCTCTCGGGATATGGAAGTTTAGGTTGATATGAATCAGGCTCTGGAGAATTTGGCTCTTGAACAGTTTTCTTAGCCTTTGGTTTCGGAATTTCAATAAAAATGGAATCTTCTTCCTCTGGAGGGTGGACTTGTGCGGTATTTTCTGAACTTGGTTTTTGCACTTTGTCCATTGACGTCTCCGAGTTTTGTTCGGGTTCCTTTGAAGGAATAGAAACAACGGGTGTAGGAACAAGAGGAGTCGAAGGTCCTTCACAAGTCTTACCACTTCGTGTGGTGATAGCACTGACAGCTTCACGAGGGTTCGTTACAGTTTGGACTTGGAAAGTTCCTGATTAGAAGATGAAGCGGTGTTGGAAGTTATGAACTTAGAAAGCATTTCTGTTAAATTTGTCATCTGGTTTTGTAAACATTGGCCTTGATTTCGCATATTCCGTAACACATCATCATTAGCCTTGACATAATTCTCGAAATCGGTCTTTGAAACGCCTTGCATTTGTTGAGGAGGAGCTTGATAAACTGATGTTTGAATCGTTGGAGGTTGGTAAACTTGCCCTTGATTGAAGTTATTTCCACGGTTTTGATTAAAACTGGTTCCTCGATGTTGGTTGAAATTATTTCCTTGATTTAGATTGAAACGGTTTTGATTGTTTTGAATCGGAGGAAAACCAGGAGGTCGGATTTGATTTGAAACCATCGGAGGTCTAGAATTGGAATTTCCTTGATTAAAATTGGCTGCAACAACTTGTGAAACGTACTCTTGAATGTTGTCTTGATAAACATTGCCATCGATGGCTGGACAGTTTTTATAAGAATGAGTACCTCCACAAGTTACACAACTCTGCTCGACCGCTTTTACGGTTGCGGGAGCTTGGGCTTTTTGTTTGTCGATAAGCATAGTCTTCATCAAATTCTTAAGTTCAGAGACTTCTGTTGTAAGAGCAGCAACATCTGGTGAAATTCCTTGAGTAGATGAATTCGAACTCACTTTGGCAACGACTGCCTTGTTTCATGAATTACGAACCTTTGATTTACTCTTGATAATTCTTAAGCATTCACGAGGCATCTTATCCAAAAAGTTTCCACCAGCAGCAGAATTCAACGAGTCTTAATCATTAACATTCAAAGCATTGTAAAACGTATCCAATTGATGTAACTCTGAAAATCCGTGATGTGGGCATGCTCGAAGAAGGTCATTAAATCGATCCCAAGCCTCATAAAACGATTCGTCAAATCTTTGTTGAAATCTCGTGATTTCGTTACGAAGATTTGCCGTTTTTGAAGGAGGAAAGAATTGATTAATGAATTTTGAAACAAGATCATCCCATGTCAAAATTGATCGAGGGGGTTCTTTTTCTAGCCAAATCCGGGCTGAACCTTCAAGAGAAAATGGAAAAAGCATAAGCTTAATTGACGTGCTCGGGACGTCCGGGAATCTCATTTGCTTGAGTAATCTTATTGAAATAACGGATGTGAGCATGTGGATCCTCTTTATCATGTCCGAAAAACTGTTTGTTTTGAACAAGATTGATCAAACCATGCTTCAACTCAAAGTTAGCATTAATTTCAGGAATTACAATTGCATCCTCGTAACCCTCGGTGGGTGCTTGGAGCAATTGTGCCATTGTCCGGTTATCAGCCATCAGAACTAATGGAGGATTAACAAAAGGTTCTTCTAAATGAAATGGTTGAACAACAGCCGGTTGGCTTTGTTGTTGACGGTTACGGTTGCGGGTTTGAGAACGAGTGCGCATGCACAAAGTAGAAAAAGAAAATTTAAACTAAATTTTTTTATTTTTTATATTAACAATCTATTTTAAACGGATAAACGGTAGACAACTTAAACCAAATAATCAAATTTACTTCACGGTAGCTTTTAAAATTTTACTTTTTAAGGTGAGCCGTATTTCGTAAATGACACAAATGGCAAGTTTTTAAATCTTTGATTCGAGTTGGGAACTTATTATGATAATACCTCAATTGAAGGTATTATTTGTTGGTGTTCTTTTACCAACTTTGTAACTTTTTAAATTTAAAGAGCAAATATTTTTGTATTTTTGTTTTTAATCTTCTATTTATACTAAAAAGAAAAGAATTTTTTTTTTACTTTTTATTTTTATAATTTTTTTATTTTTTTTACATTTTTTTTAACAAAAACAAAACTTTCAAATATAAAAGGGTCTTCAAATTAATATCAACAAACTTCAAACGATAGAATCTTAATCACAAATCCCAGGCAGCGGCGCCAAAAACTGATTGTAATTTTACATACATATATAAAATATAATATATATATAATACGATGGAAATTTACCAATTTACCCTTGAGGACAAAGGTGAAAAGGAAATTCTTTAAATTATATATAATATAATATAATACGTATCTTAACCGGGAAGTATGATTCTCCGGGTCGTTTCCCTAACGACTTGTGAAATTGAGACCACGTTTGATGCTTGGACAGTGATTTGAATGGGATACAAAGATTGATTTGATTATCTATATCTACCAATTAAAAGAAACAATTAAAAACTACCAATTAAAAAAAATTAAACACTAAGCAATTAACGGGAGCAAATAAAACGCGACAAAAAAATTTCTAAACCTAGAATAAGACAAAAGAAAATTTTAAGAAAAAGAAAAATATTTTTTTTATTATTTTTGAATTTATTATGAATTAAAAACTATTTTAATCTAATTTTTTTTTTTTTTTTTTTTTTTTTTTTTTTTTTTAACCCTAATTAGCACTTTAACCTAGAATTTGAATTAATAATCTAATTCTATGAGTAAAAATAAAGGAATTTCCAAAATTTGAAAACTTAACGATAAAATTTGAAAGAAATCACAAAAACGAATAACGGGAACTGAAAACGGAGGCAAAAAGCCTAAATGCTCAAAAATATAAACTTACTGAGTGTCAAACAATTGTTCTTTGTTTCTAAATGATAAAAGAAATTTTTTTTAAAAAAGATTTGTATTTTTGTGATTATTTTTTATTTTTATGATTTTTTAAAGTTTTTAATGAAAATAAATGATAAAAAAAATACTAAATGAACTATAAAAATTCTAGAAAAATTACAGAAAATAGCTTAAACTATTTAAATCGTAGGAAAAATAAGCCCGATGACACAGCTTATTGAATAAGCTTCGAAATAAGCTGTAACAGCTTATAGAGCTTATAAGGCTAAGATGTATATAAAGAATTGATTGTGCAAGGGTCTTATGAAAAAGACCCAAGGGCACAGCGGTAGGGAGTGGTGTGTGTAGTGTTATAAAAGGTTGAGGTGTTGAGGTCGGGGGTTCGAGTCTTGCTCACCCCCGACTTCCACTTCCTTTTTTTTGTTTTTATAAAAAACTTAAAGAACAAAAGTTGTTAAGCACCTAAAGATAAGCAACTTTAATAAAAGCAATATAAGCTGAAACCTAGAAATAAGCTTTCTAAAAGCTTTTGAAACTTGCTGTCTCAGAAAGTGAGCTTTTGAGCTCCAAAAAGATAATATTCACTTAAATTCTTGCATACAACTCAAATTAAGCTTAGATTTAAAACCAAAAGCTACTCTAGAGAGCTTATGATATCTAGAAGCTAAAATGACAAGCTACTTTACCTATTAACAACGCTATAATACTAAATCTAATGATAAAAAGTGCTAACTCAGAAACTTACTCTAAAAGCTCAAAAAGTAATTAAACTATAATGCACAATAAGCTAAAATAGAACCTGAGCTTTTCAAATCTTAACTTCTTATAACTAAGCTATAAATCCAAAGCAGAAAAAACAGATACTACAAGTTAAAAGTCTAAAGCTTAAAAGCAAAATCTTAATAGCTACTCTTTTTGGTTTTTCAGGATTTTAATGAAACTTAAAAGCTAATTGACCCTAGATTTTAAGCTAGAAATTTAAAAGCTAGTTTTAATCTACCTTAACTAAATTGTAAACTATAATCCTACTGATTCTTAGAAGCTAAAACCTAATTAAGCTAAACTAAAATTTAACTATAAGGTCTGCAGTTTAAGACTGCAAACTTCTAACTGATGCATTTGGTCAATGAGGTAAAACTAATTTGCAGGTGACCAAATGGTCAATCCTGCCTTGCACACTCCAAATGAGTGGGAATAAACACAATACCAACAAAATCCAAGCTCAAAGAAGCTTGGATAAAAAATTCTTAACTAGCTTCTTAAAAATAAAACTTCTTGGGCATTGTCAAAGAAATTGGCTTAAACATTCTAGATTTTAAATTAACCTTTAAAAATCTCTTTCAATAGATTTAGATTGATTTTAATAATGACTCAAGCCAGACGAACTCAACTCATTTTGACTTTAAATGGTCAAACCTCACTAAACCAAACACTCCTTTAATAATCTTATAAGTCATTTAAACATATGAAGTGCAATCCAAAGCTCAAATCTAAATAACTAGATGATTAACAACTTGGTAGCAGTCCTAAAAAGCTAAATCATCTAATCCAATAAGCTGAAATCAATAAGCTACTTAGTTATACTATTATTTTTGGTTTTTTTAGAAATTTATAAAACAATATATGATAACCTATACTCTAAATTATAAAAGCTGAAAATAGATAATGAAGCAATATTAATAAGCACAATAAGATAGATCTAAGTACAAAAATAAGCTAGCTGAATAAGCAAGTGACACAATAAGCAGATTATAAGCTAAATTTTAAAGATAGAAAACTAAATGAAAACTTACAATGGCCTTAGCAAAACAAAGGCATTAAATGCTCAAAGAGCTTGTCTACTAGCTCTGGCTTATCATTGATAAGCCAGTATAAGTCCTTGGAAGCTCTTCCATTTTTAGCTTCCCTTCCATAAGCCTTATATCCAAATAGCCAAGGTTTTTAACTGTTTTTAAAGTTAAAGTAGATTAAAGACTAAATTGAATTATCCTAAGCTTTATAGACTCAGATAAAGCTTATGTAGAGAGCTTGTGAGAATAGTTTATGAAACATTTGATCAAAATATTTAAGATTTATATAAAAAGCTTATAAGTAAACAAGTGATGAAACTAAACTTACGATTTTATTAATGCTAAAAACAGATTACAGGATTTGAAAGATGAAATTACAAAGACTGAAAATTACATTTAAATGAAAAATAAGCTAAAAGCTAAATTAAGCTATTCTAAAAGCTACCCTAGATACGTGTGTGTGTGTGTGTGAGAGTGTGGCTATATATATCCTCCAGCTGAACCTTCTAGTCCTCTTTTCAGTTACACGCTCCTGCTAATAGTGGCCCTTGATTAAGTCCAATAATTGGATACTCGCTTTCTACTGTTGGATCACTTATGAGCTCACACGGATTGCCAGCGTGGCAATCCGTGGTTTGTAGCTTATGTGTTTCTTCTGAGTGTAGAATGATGTAAATTGCCATTTCCTTTGTGCTTCCTTCAATCCAATGTGGCATTCCTTCTTGGGTATTGGCCAATGAGAGGCTAAAGTGACGTTTTAACCCTGCCATGTTGTACTTTGACACCTGAATTACCCTTTCTTGCCCTCAATTTAAACTTGCCCTTTGATTTGACCTTGGGTAAAATGGGGACGATGGGTGAACAGTGGTAAAACCACTTTTCCCGCTTTTTTTCTTTTATAAAGGTTGGGGGTTTGACTTTTGTTGACTCAGGATGTATAATTGACTTGGGTTTGGGCCGGGTTATAAGGGATTTGGGCCCAGTTATAGTTTTGGATTTGTTATAAAAAGATAATAATTGTTAACTTTTATAAATAAAAGTTAACAACCGTTAGGACTTTTAAGGATTATTTTTTGTGACTTGGTTTATAAATGAGGGACTGATTTTGAAACATTGGGATTTTGTCTTTTTGTGACTTTGACCAAGGGTTGACTGAGGTTTGACTTTTTTACTTTCATAGCTTCCTCCCGGCTTTTTGCGTGCTCTTCTGTTCCCGTGTTCGTGTTTGCCCAGTTTTAACCGTTTTCTTAGGATTTTTGCTTTATTCGTACCTACACAATCACAAAGACAAAACGAGCAATATTCAAGCGTTTAAAGCACAAATTTATCTTTTTAGGGTCTATTTTGATATAAAATGGATATGTGTTTTCACACACATCACTCTACAACATCAAGGTGAGTTCATATCCCCATATTTTACTTGTTTTACATATACTTTACTACTTTTGGGGTGAGAAACATGCTCGTTTACGTTACTGATTCAAAACTTGTTATACGTTGATTACAAACTCGTTACATGATTGATATCACAACTCGCTTTTACTTATGGAATTTAAGTACTTTCAAGCTTTTACGAAAACTATAAGCGGTGATACTTTTTCATTGGACACATTGTTTTCTGTTAGCGTTTCCCTGTTAGTGTTGCCTAAGTTTGCTTACAAACCCCTACTACTGCCCGAATTATCATGAACTGTTATTACTTGACCGGAGGACCGGTTGTGGACCGCGAGGTTGAATAAATGATCTATTGGGGCTAATATATCCCTATCCGGGTGAAGAGCGCTCAAACTGTTCGAGTTTTGCCATGAACAAACGTATATGTCATGTCGATGTGCGTTATGGTGGTCTTTGGTTTGGGACACCGGTTAAGGGCAGGAATACTATTTGATAGGATGTAATATGCCCAGTTGATTATTAGCTTCAGTGTCATGAGCTTAGTGCAACAATAAATACTTGCATGTGAAGTTGTATTTGTTATCATGGTCACATCTACTTTGTGTGTGAAATCGTAAACTGCTAAGATTGTCACATACGCTTTGAAATCTTGTGGTCCACACTACTTTGGTTGAACATTTCCAATTACTAAACACTTTCATAAATCCTTTGAGTGATGCTGTTCACTAAACGCTTTTTTATCCTATAAATGTTTTACTTTAAACCTAGAATTCACTCAACTTTATGTTGAACCGTTTTAGCATGTTTTCTAAGGTGATTAAGCTTTGGACTTCTGACGTGCTATGTTGGGAGTCTAACGTGCAACTTATGATACCTTATTTCAAGACTTCTTCAATTTTATCATACTCGTGTGTCTTTTGAAAAAACATAATTTCGCTTACGCTATATTTTATAACTAAATTTATGCGTTCCGCATACAATTTTACTTTGCTTCCGCAATGTTTAATTCTTTTAAATCTTGTAAAACTTATTTATCTATTTTTTTGATAATAATGCAACGGTTGTGATTTTTAACACGTCGTCCATTAGTGGTCGTTTTCGTAGGATTGTGCTGCGAATGTTTATGACGTTACGCCCCTGGACACGTATATTCCGTCCCAGGCCAGGCTATGTTCATTGTGACAAAATAATCGAGATGACGAACTCCCGTTCTTAAAGCCTTTTAATAATTTATTAAGTTTTATCTTAGTTCTTATCTATTAATGAATAAGTGGTTAAAACGGGGGCGCTTTAAAAATAAATAATTTTTGAACCTTTTAATGGACCTTTTCTGTTCTTGTTTGATTGTGAGGGGTCTCAAGTTAAGGGGGGGTCTAGGTCAGATTTGGGTCTGATTTCGGGGAGTAAAACCCCTACTTAAAATTCTAATTAATCTTATCCAAAACACAGAGGTCAAGCTCTATATGTCTATTAACCTCACACCAAAATTTAGCCTCTGATTAGTTTTCTAAGTATGGTAATTAGGGCCATACATTTTAGTGTGCAATCAGATCCGAATTAGGACAGTTTTGAAGTTGGATTTTATTTGGAGTAGTGGCACATGTAGTGAGCACTTGAGAATCACAAGGTAGTTAATAAACTCATAAATGATCTTAGATGATTTTTGGTATAAATTATAAAAGTCATTAAGTAAGGGTTTTGAGTACGTAAAGAGACACTAAAATTCTGCAATTCTGATTTAATTATAAGTAGCTAGTGTAAAGTGTTAATGAGATGGTTAAGGTTGGGCATGGTATCGGGGTGACCCATGATGGTTAGCTAAACCCTTAGACATCCATCATATGTGTGTTACATGGACTAGAGCTTTTAGCTTGGTCGCGTGTAACCATGTTTATTTATTTGTATAGTTGCGTGTTGAGATTTGGAAGCTGCGTTTGAGTATTCAGGTGAGTTTCATAGTCCCTCTTTTTACATTGCTTTTAAATTGGGATGGAAATGATGCAAATGGATTTAAAATGTTCTAATTACTGTGATTATGTGTTTTTTTAAAGTGTATGGACTTTACTTGGCTATTGTATGTTACATGCTAAATGCTTATGTGTATTTGGATCGGGGGTAACGTTCCTACCCAAGTGTTGATACTTGTTGGATCGAGGGACACGTTTCGTTCCCATGCTCGTTATGGTTACATTTGCATGTTAGCTTGTATGATAGTACAGTAATTGTCCTGCCATGTTTGCATTAATCACAGTAACTGTTTATAAGCTTTGATTTTCATGTCTTAAACCTATGACTCTCACCAAACTTTGTGTTTACGTTTTAAGCATCATTTTCAGGTAACCATCTTGAGGATGTTGAAGTTAGGAAGAGTGGCTAGTGAGACCGTAGGCTTTGCATGCAGAGTTATTCTCTTAGAGATTTTATTTATGTCATTTGAATTGTTTGATACTTGGTTGTTATTTGATTATTTAGACTTTTAGAGTATGTTTCCTTATGGTATGACTTTGCTATCGTAATCCAAGACTCCTTTATCTTGTGTTAGATATTGTCATGACACACTGTGTCTCATTTCTTTATCTATTTCATTTAGTTCTCTCTATTGTTGACACCATTGTGTTGTGATGATATCCATGATGTTACGCCTCGTGTTTCAGCTTAGGCGAGGTGTGATAGATTGGTATCAAAGCCTTTGGTTATAGAGAAGTAGGTGGTTGAGCCTAGACTATAACCTAGGAGTCCTTCATGTAGATGAATTTAGGGCTTAAGTGTTTAATGCTATAACTGCTATGCTTCCCCTCTATTTTTGCATTGCTTATATATCTCGTATTTTGCTAAGTTGTCATTTTAGTTATTTTGCCTACCATTATTGATACGATATGTATTACTTTCTGAGTATTTTAGCTATGTTTTTCGCCCACCCGTAAGAAGTCTCGTTGGGGAACCGTTTTCCCAACTGGACTTAAGTGTATGAGGAGCCTCTTGTGGAACCAAAGGAGATAGAGTAGTTGATCGCTTGTTGGATAGTCGTAGTAGGGTTAGACCCGCGGAGTCGGGTGACTCTTGCGAAGGTAAGGTCAAACCCATGCGAGGCTCAGCATAGGTTTATTCTGTTTTTTACCTCGTCACGTTGTTATTGATTAGTTCTTTCGAATATCTGGTATTTTGGAGGCGTTGCGAGACTTTCATTCCTTTATGTCATTTTCGACTTTATCTTTATATAAGTAAGTAGTTATTTGTTGGAGCATCCTTTATGTGTTATGTGGTGGTGATTTAAGATGTGTAATGTGGTATATGTGCTTATATGTGAGTGATCATTGAGACGTATAGTCTTGGAAGTAAGTACACGTGTGAAAGGAGGCAATTATAATTATGGCAGCCGACATAATTATAAAGGCATCACACACGTGGACTTGTGACCATGATTGCATTGATTGATGTTTGTTTGTTACTTGGTAGTGTGAGGTGTGGTAATGTTTGCAATCCTGATAAGGATGGTTATATGGTTAGGGAATTATTCTCTTAACCTAATGTGCGGATGTGTTATGGATAGTTGTGTAGATAGTAAGTTTTCCTTCTATCTAACGTTTGCGGATACATATTAGTACTACTATTACTATTATTGAGGTTGTTCGTTTGCTCGATTATTCGTTCGGATTCCTAACTCTAAGTGTAGAATCCCTTCATCGTACTTTGTTGTAAGGAGGTCCTATCTTCTTATTCGACGTCTTAATGTATATTGGTTGTTCGGATCTGGTGCTTTTGGTTATTAGTGCATTTCATTGGTTTTCTTGTAAGTTAACTTCTCGTAGGAATATCAGAATTTTTCCTTTTAAGCACTATTTGTTCATGACAATTTAGTACGGATATTTACTCCCTTGGTTGTATATCTCTTGGTTTTCGTAACCCGTTGGCGACGTGTTAGTATCGATGCTTTTAGGTTTGCTCTGTTGATCGTTATTTCGGATAAGACCTTACGTTTTCTTTTGGATCCGTAACGTCTTGCATAAGTTTCTCTTGTACGAGTTCGTTTGATTTTATTCTGAGTATATGGTTTTTGGTATTTTCTTTCGTTTTCAAACAACAGAATGGTGTTAGAGTCTGTACGGTGTTTTAAAATCCCTTTTGGTATTGCGGTGTCCTTTGTTTGAGTAACATATAGTATAATTGATGTCGAATTATAAAAAAAACCCTTTTGAAGAATATCTTGGTGATGTTTGGCGAAAACTGTGTTTAAAATGATTATTGTGAATAAAATGTGTTTAAAATGATCGTTGTGAATAGAACATGTTTAAGTGGCCTATACAATTAAGTTATGAAAATTGTCGTGTGGTTATTAAATTCTAAATTTTATTATGAAAAGTAGGTTTAAAATGATTCATGGTAGTAAGATGCGATACACCATTAGATAACTATCTCTAGATTTTTATGACAACCATGATTAAAATGAATTTTACAAAGATTAGACTTCAGACATTTTTTTTAAATGATTTTTATATTTAAAACGACTTTCTTTATTTTAAATTGATTTTTTTTATAAAAACATTATTTAATTGGTTCTTTCGAGTAAAGTCGATTGTTGGTATAAGAATTTTGTCTTTCGTATTTATAAGTTCTGGTGCGTAATGATTTTCGTTATGTGTTTCTTTTGTCGTGGTACGCCTGTTGATTTTTTTTCGTTTGCGTTTTCACTCGGTACATATATGTATCCTTTCTTTCAAAGGATTCTTATGTCATTTGATCCACGTCTATTTGCATATGTGGAATCCCCCATATGTATTCTAGCCGTGATTCGATATTCGTTCGTTATCCTATTCGATAGTTCGTAATCCTTAGAATTTGTTGATACCGTCGGGTCGTGGAAGCTTTGGTGTGATTGTGGGAATGGGCTGATTGTCCAAGAATAAGGTCGTGATAGTATGTCATGAAAAGGTGGTTAGGATATCGTTGGAAGGTGATGAGATACTTCGGGTTCAAGGTGAACGTACTCAAGGAGTCGCGAAAACCTTATTGAACACGAAGGTAGATGAACCGAAAGTGAGTGATACTTCCGTCGTACGAGATTTTGTGGATATGTTCTGAAATACTTGTCGATGACCACCGCAACGACAAGTTGAGTTCCGCATAGATTTAGTTCCTGAAGCGACGCTAGTCGCGAAGTCTCCATATCGTCTAGCACCCTCAAAAATGCAAGAATTGTCTGAACAACTTCAAGAGTTGCAAGACAAAGGTTTCATACGACCTAGTTATTTTCCGTAGGGAGCACCAGTGTCGTTTGTTAAGAAGAGAAGCATGGAGTTCATTTGAAGTTAGTATTGGAATTACTGAGGTAGGAGAAGTTGTATGATAAGTTTACTAAGAGTGAGGCAGTGAAGAATTGGGAAGTACCTACGACACCATCTGAGATATGATTATTCTTAGGATTGGCAGGTTACCTACCTATGTTTCATCGTAAACTTTTCTAAGATTTTTAAACCTATTACTTCCCTAACTGAGAAGAATCAGAAGTATGAGTGGGGCGAAGAACGAGAAGAGGCTTTCCAGACTTTGAAGAATGATTTGTGTGACGCTTCGATAAATAGAATGTAGTGGTTGATGCGTTGAGTAGAAAGGAAGAGTGAAACTAAGACGAGTAAGAGCAATGTCCATGACTATCCAGTCAAGTGTTAGGGACAAGATATTGGCTACTTCAAGTGAGACACTGTAACACCCCCAAAATGGATCGCAGCGGAATATGGGTCTGAGGATGGTACATTATAGATCAATAACACAAGATAATATAAGAATGACCAAACAGTCGTTTAAAACTGATACATTAGATTTAGCAAAGTGTTTGATACAAAAGCCCGAAGCTTTACTTGTTCAAAATACAAAATACAAGATTCTAGTTCATAACAATTTATCCTAAAATGAAATGCAACCAAATCTTAAGCATGTGACATCCAAAATATATAAGTAATAAGTGTAAAATACACATATCCGCTTGTACCAAAAATAACCCAAATAAATCCAAAACAAACCAAAAATGGCAAAAATATGCTTGTATTTGTGTTTTGTGTGTGCAGGAACGGATAAGTCAAAAATATGATAATGCAACAAATGCAAACATCATAAAATGTAATTATGTTTTCCTAAGCTCATGACACTGAAGCTTGACATGTATGAAATGCAATATAAATTGCCAACATTGTCCGTGATGATGTTCTAACCCGCAACATATTATGTCCGACATGGTATACGTTCGTTTGTCCAGTGATAGCTAATCACCAGAACAGGGATGTCAATCCCAAATAGATCTATTTATAACATTCGCGTTCACAACAAGTAATTGGCAGTTCATGATAATGGGCTCAGAGGGTTATCGCTACTTAGGCAAACACGTCGTAATGTAAAATGTTCACTTGCATCCAATTGTAAAACATGCATATGTTTCTCACCCCAAAACTTATAAATCATTATAAATGTAAAACGTGGGGCTATGAACTCACCTCGAGTGAATTGAACAATTAACAACGTATATCACAACAAATAATGCGTCACGATAATGACCGAATGCAACCTAATCAAGTATAGGTCGTATAAGTACTAAGCACTTTGAATAACTACTACCATATATAATTTTATAAAGAACATCCAACTAATTCGTTTTGTGAAATAGTAATTATAAAGTTAAAACGTTTATAAATATTTCATTAGTAAAAACGACGTAACTTTATCGTTTTAAGCCCGTTTCTTACGTTTCTTATGTCCACGCTCTCGTAATATGATGACGTATCAAAATATTACATTTTCAATAACTGAGTCCCCTGGTGAATAGTACTTTTTACTATACATATACTTTTATAAAATTATTTTTATAAATTTAATCGTCGTAAACTCGTAAATGTGAATTATATTTCGTTTTAAAACTCCGTTTTAAGTGATTCTTTCCGATTACATCTTCGTAATTAAAAGTTTTATCAAATAAATAATGTTTTCAAATGTTCATGTCTAAGATGAAAAGTAACTTTTATAAAAATAGTTTTATAAAAGTATTTATTATCGTAAACTTGCGTAATTCATAACTCCTTCGTTATTAACATAAAATTATGATTCTTATTGTTTTGAAATCCTAAAATTATGTACTAACTGATAAAATATATTTACATTTTCATTAGATTTGAATAGTAATTGGTTTTTATAAAATTTCTTTTATAAACGCGTTTAATTAATGTATAACTTAAAATTAGCATATCTTCTTCGTTATAAATTGATTTTTTGAGTTCTCTACATGCCCACGATCCTTGTGGCATGTAGTATTTTATAAAATTATAAAATATATATGTTAAGTTTGAATTTTAAACAGCCCACTTTCTCTTTTTCTCAAAATGTGTTTAAAAGTTATTTTTATAACTTTTTAGTTTTACCACTTTGTTACAAGTCCATTACAACATTTATTATCACATGTATTACACACCTAGGGTCCTTAGTCCATGATTAGTCCAAAGTTTGTCCAAGAAATCACAATATCCATTAGTTTACATACTTATTTGTTCATGAACTTTAGTATATACACTTTTTAGGTAACTTGTTTATATATACTTTTTATACATAAACCATACTTGCACATTACTTACACATCCATTATAACATAATGTTAAGATCCATATATCATATGTAAGAGTATACCAAATCATAAACAAGTATAAAAATCTATTTTTACAAGTAAATAAGTCCTTATATGGGGATTAACTACATAAACATCATATATGCATAAAATCACAAATGTAAAGAGATTAAGGCTTTTAGGTAACCTTAATATGAAGTATGATGATGAACAATATGATCTAAACCCTTTTTAGCAAACAAACCCTAGCTTTCAACACCTTGAAAACCTTAATTTCACCAAAACCCTAATCTTGAACTTTCTTCCTTTAACACTTGAAAACCTTAAAGCAAACCTTCTAAACACCTTAGGTTATCTTAGATATGATGTAGGAACACTTGTAATTATTGTAAATAAAATTTGTATGGATGGTTTAGGTATATGATTTTTAGCCGTGGGTATTGGAGATGAAGATGAGAGAGTTTTGTGTTGTTTACACCTTAAGAATGAGAGTGTGTGTGTTCTATCTTCTATTTTAGGCATTATATAAACTAAAACTTGTCAAGGAACATCTAAAGGATTTCTAGGAAGACTTTGGTCATTCACTATTAGAGTTGGTATGAAAATATCTAGTGGTTCCCTAAATGAGAAGTCATCCCAGGAATTCTAGGAAGTGTGATTGAAATTTGATAATATCTTTGTATCTCCTCATCCATATCCGGTTATACATGTATATAAGTGATGATATTTTGTAATTTTTGAGTATTGGGTACAATTATGGGTATTTGTTGAAGCGTAGAAAAGTTTTGGTGGTTCCGGGAATGCCTAAATATATTTTATCGCGAAACGTAAACACTTTACGCAACCAATAAAAATAAAATGAACAAAGTTAATAATTATTCTCAAAATAATTACTTAACTCTTGCTTGATGTAAACATTTAATTGTTTGATGCCCATTTACATTGAATGATAATTTTTAGCTTACGCGATTTAACTTAACGATTACGATTTAAAAGCAAACGCGTACAATACTAAAAATAAATAGTGAATATATTGACGTCGTAAATGACCCTAAAACACGGGGTGTTATAGTCTTCCCCCGTTAAATGAGCCTTGTCCTCAAGGCTTAAGACGCGGCACTTGACGACAGTGCGGCCTTTGTGCTCAAGCTTGTATGCAACGGATCCAACCTTTTCTAACACCTTGAAAGGTCCAACATACCTAGGGTTTAACTTCCCCCGTTTTCCAAAACGTACGACCCCTTTCCAAGGCGAAACCTTAAGCATAACTTTATCCCCAACTTGGAATTCCATCGGCTTACGCTTTAAATCGGCGTAACTCTTTTTTCTATCACGGGCGACTTGCATCCTTTGCTTGATCTGGATGATCTTCTCGGTTGTTTCTTGAACTAAGTTCGGATCGGTGAGTTGAACTTCTCCAACCTCGGCCCAACACACAAGTGAACGGCACTTTCGACCGTAAAGTGCCTCAAATGGTGCAGCCTTAATGCTAGCGTGATAACTATTGTTATATGAAAACTCGACTAACGGTAAATGGTTAACCCAACCCTTTCCAAATTCGATCACGCAAGTACGCAACATATTCTCGAGAGTTTGAATAGTCCTCTCGCTTTGCCCGTCTGTTTGTGGATATTACGCAGTACTCATGTATAAGTTAGTACCCAAA
>BQNB010075762.1:0-31365 GCA_026074375.1 Tanacetum coccineum | reverse complement strand
GGTTCTTAGTACTGGAACAAACATTGTAATTAGGGCATTAGCAGCGTATATATGATCTTAGTCACTTCATTTAGGTCACTTAACTTGTTTGGCAATTACTAGATCTGGAATATAAATTGTTCTTTGAACCTCAAGTTCATATTCATTAGTGTGAAGATCAACATTCATATTATCTTAATTCATTATAAATTCCTCGCTGCTCATTCTCCCCCTGAATGAATTATCACTCTTAACATCTCATTTTATGCATTGTGGTGGATTTACAATATATTGCATATTTACAATATTTCACATGGAAACTATATGGTTTGTGACAAAAAACCATTATAACGGGGATAATTCATTATAAATTGTTGGCAAGATACGAATTCATATGTTATAACATGCCCCATAAACTAAAAGTTTTGTTCTCATAGTTATTGGCTTTGCAATCAACTGAAGACGTTTTATAAACGTTTCAACCAAAGCAATTCGTGTATGAACATGGGCTACCTTTAAGTTCAACACGTATTCCAATAATCGCCATATACTTGAAAGTATTCACCACAATTCTTAATAATTTTATTTGGAAAACCGTGCTCGTATTTTGTAAGTCGAGCATTAATCACGCCAACTTTAAGTGCGTATTTAATGATCATTTTGACGATGCATCGATTTTATAACTCAAAATGATCCACATGGCACATGTATAGGCCTTATACATGCCATTTTCATCTTTTCAAAATTTTAAGGAATGAAGTCCTTATTTGTATTTAGTGGTGATAAGTAAATACTTAACTTCCAATGAGAACAATTAAATCTATCTTTCAAGAAACTTATAGCTCTTTTATACATATCGCATCTTCATTGACTTAGGATGGTCCAACCGGTCATGCCAATTAATACAAATTGCTTAACACATATATATCATAATGTAACATTATACACGTCCGTTAAAGGAACATGCAACTAAAAAGATGCATCATACGAAACAAACATAACTAAAGATTAATCTAATTCCTGTCATTCGAATTGCACAACAAAAGTAGTCGATGACATGAAAACGATCATACCACACAGTACATACGATTAAAAACACATTACAAGCTAGCTGAACAAAGCTCTCAAGATAATCTCATAACAAACTGATTACTAATCAATACAATTAAACTCTCATAATAATAATAGGCTACATTGCAGCAAACTGATAACACTTACATAAGCAAATAACGAGATATATACTACTCGATCCCAAAACGCTAAATCAACAAGTATTATATAAATTGCAAGTGCTACAGTATAACAAACTTATAAGTTACAATTATATATTCTTGACGTAATTTTTTTTAAACACCTTATTTGCATCTCTATCACATGTAAAACATCTTAACTATAAATATATGTAAGTCAAATTAATTTTTAAGCCTTCTCACACCAGTTTATCTTATTTAATTTATTTACGACTTATATTCATCTTCTACATTATAACCTCATACATGTTTATGTCGGTGTTGGCCTTACTAGACAGTTTACCATTATTGTAAATAACACCACATAAGCTAATTGGGTCAAACACTGTTTAAAAGGTGTGCTTAATTTGTAAAGAATAAGCTCATAAGCTTTTCGATAAGTTATTCAAACATTCCCTACAACTGCTTAACATCAAAACGAACGTTCACATGTTAAACAATGAACAATAACAACTATAGGGCCTATTACACAGTTAAGCATTCATGAAAACATGGATCCACATTAACTCAGTAGCGCATGTTCAACTACGTACAGATTTATTTATTTTATTTTTTTATTCGGCATATAAACATCGAGTAACGTTAAACCAAATCTAATCAATCATATTCGATCTACATGCAGCTCTACTAGTCGTTCGCATGTGTTCATCTACTAATAATTTTAGATATAAGGATGATTCGTATCATCACAACAACCCGTTAAATGGCTTTATATAGTAATATACTAATGTCATATTAAATTATCGAATAACCACGTATTAAGAGACATTGCATGCCGAACCATATAGGTAAAGAGTTGAAGACATACCATTAAACCTTTAGAGCGTGCTGATAACGTGTTGTAAAACAATAAAGTAAAGAACAATAAACAATAACAAGAAGATAGAGAGAATGGAGAATTGTGTTATTCATCTCACAATGGAGGTATGTATATATAGATACAAGATGGAGTATTCCACAAGATATAATTCTAATAAGATAACTACCAATATTAAAAGATATGGACATCCATTCCATATTTATCCATAACATTAAGGATATAATACGTAAATAGTATTGGTCAACTATCTGATTAATAAAGAGTAATTACTTATGGTTTGTTTGGTTGAGCGCAATTAAAAACGAAAAAATGGAATAAACAATGTAATAGAACGAATAATATAATGGCGGCGTGTTGAAGCGGAGCATTTTTAAGTGCGCAATCTTTTTCTGAAATTCGTATGTCAACTTACGGATGAGTTGAGGCAGGGCGTTCAAGAATATAGACATTTTTTGAACAAGAAAATCTGAAACAGAACTTACGACTATTAAACAAAGTCATTCACATCGTACAAAGAAAAGAAGAACATTTCAACATTGTTCGCCGCAATAACTTACATCTTTATTTATAAATATAACACAAATAAAGCTGAATCAAATGTTAAACAACATAATGAGCAACTTATATACGCTACTTGTACTAATAACAAATCATAGGAAACATGGTGTTGAACGAACTTTGATAAATAAAAAAGTAATTGTTAAGACATAGTAAAGTGGAGCCAAATAGTCATGGGGCAAACGACGTCGGCTGTTCTTAGCACTCACATTTCATCTTCAATGAAGTTGTGCATAAACGTCCCCTTTGAGTCTCAAACCCGTTTATGAGACGCACATCATGTAAGATGTAATGAATCTTATTAACAATCTCAGAAAACATAAGGTTCTAGAGAGACTGATGGGAAGATTTCTAACATCCTACATGATGTGCAGATTCCTTGGAAGGTTTTTTAAACCTGGCAACACTAAAAAAATTATATTTGTTAGAAATGGAACCTTATTAGACACAGGCTAAAAAATAATAATAATAAAAGCGACAAATGTAGACTGAGTAATTCCACCCCCGACTCCTTCTCCCCTTCCCCTCTCCAGGCTACAAGAGATGATCAAAATAAATAATGATCATGATGCTCACAATGGCAACGATCAAGATGGTGGATGCAATCTGATGAAAATATCTCTATAAAAAAAGAAAATATGTTTTAGGTCAAATCCAAAGAGTTGACAACGATGATGATCACGAAAAATGCAATTGACTTTTGAAGTTGAAAGAGGAAGATCATTCTTTGGCAACACTTCAGATAAAGACAATGTGAAAGGCATGATGGGCAATTAAATAGACCTGACCAAATGAAGACGGAAAACAAAAGATGATGCTTTGAATGAAACTAAATAAGATTATCAGGCATGTTGGAAAGCTATATGCGGTTTGCATATAGAACACGGTTGACAGAAACATGCAGTTAACATACAGTTTCAGTTTATGTTTCTGCCAAATGTTTTGTTGATGCAACTTACATACAACAATGCAACAAAAGCTCACAAACTTTTGCAAACTCTCCCGTGACATCCAATTATGTTCCCCATTTTTTTAGACATGTCCACTTTATCGCCGACAATGGCTTTTACATAATCTAAATCCGAATAGCTACAAAAGGATGATCATTGCCCTCGTTTTGCACAATTGAATTGCAACCATCATCATCATCACCGCTCCCGCTTCTTTCAATCAGTCATGAAACCCATTATCTTTGTTGACAAAAGTATATCAGTTCCCATTAAGCCAAAACCGTCGTGGTCAACACCACGAACAACAACATCATAACCTTCCATTTTAATGGTACATAGAACTTTGAATTCCTTTTCCTTAATTTGTTGGCGAGCATCTGTTTTGCTATTTTAAGCCCGAGATAAAAAGTAACATCATTTGACCAGCCAGCAGGTTTTACGTTATAAAAAAGTAACATCATTTGACCACAGCCCTACAGGTTTTTTTACGATTACCCTACATTACGATCTAAAAAAAAAAAAAATCCATAATGTTAGATACTAACCCTAATGTGGTTGACCCTATAAAGATGGCACCTACGTTCCTACATTACGATTTAAAAAAAATCCATATGTTAGATACAACCCATGGTGACACTATAAATGGCACAAGAAACCACAATTATTTGCAAACCTAGCAATACAATTACGAATTCCTAAATACGAAATCCCACTACGTTTATCGTATTTACAATATAAAGGCAAAATTTTGGTGTTGTTTTATAGAAAACTAATTCAAACAACAACATACAAGGGTAACTGTTATCTATGAGCACAATCTAAACCTCAAAACCTAAGTTAACATGCAAGATATCCATATGTAAACATACATTTTCATTATTACCACATATATCAAGTATCCTCAAAGCTTTTCCAAACTCACTCTTACACGCATTGGTGGACCTAAATTTGAGCCTAATTTGTAAGCATGCCGCCGACCCTATTTGTATAAACCTTGCACTAACAAAAATTTTAAAAAATCAGGTTAGTAACTACTGACCTTAAAAACACATGGATAATCATTTACTGCTACAATATTTATAAAGCAGCGGATGCATATCCAGTCATCAAATTAACAAATCACTGTAGCGAAGCAAGTATTATCCAAAACCATTGTACATACCACCTGCGTAAACCACAAACCCACACTTATAAAAGTCTCCCCTTTAAGGATGTCAAATTACAACAGCCACAAGAAGGTCATCGGTTTGCACACAATCTAAAAGACCAAAAAATTACAATAGCCAAAAAAGCACATGAGCAATTCTTTTTTGTAGAAAATAAAAAAAGGCATCTAGAGCGATCCAACCAAAAACCGCGGTAATCCCAGACCACAAAAGTCTTAATTCAGGCGCACTGATTCAAGGTTATAAAACCATCTATACCTCAACTCAGATATCATAGTGGTAACAAAAAACAACATGAGTCTATGTTTTCTAATTTTTTACATATCAAAAGCGCCACTAAAAGGGTCACCAAGTCATCGTACCAAATCAAAAGACAATACAAATTAAGCATGCAAACCAACACCATAACCTATAAATTAAAACATACATGCCAAAAAGAACGCCGCTAAATATTTTTTGCACAAAATAAAAAGGACATCACCTACACGATAACAATAACGACCATTAGTTTAATCATAATCTAAAACACCATAACTAATCGAATCACAGGGGATTACACTAACAGTAGGGTCTAGATACATTACTCACTACTTTTCTATGTTCATAAACCATAAACCGTTTCACCCGATTCAAATACTTGTATTAGCTTCGGCGGGCATTATTATCACCTGACCCAAATGCTAACTCTACCAGACTAATGTGGGGGTTGGAGACTCACAAGAAGTTTTACAACTCCCTAGGCAGTGCACATAATCGTTGTAGTGTAGTATAGGCAAGACACGGAGGTTGTTATCGTTCTCTAGGGGAATAACATGTGAAGGTTCAAACTAAACATAACTAAGGTCTAAGGGTTGAGAGAAATTTTTTTGTATTTTTATTTTTATATTTTATGAAAGCAATTAAGAAGCTAGTTTTCTAGAGCCTAACGCACACACACATCAACAAGAAGCGATTTTAAAAGGATTTACAAACCAAGTTTCATGCAATCGTAAACAAACACTAATTAATTTAGCCTAGCATGTTATAAGAAAGCAAAGAACAACAATTAATCAAACAATAAGACATATTGAAAGATTAAAGGGATAGAAAATCTTTATTTGATTAAAACATGGAGTTAAGGTTGATACAAGAGGGTTAAAGAACCCTAAAGTCGACCGAAAACCTGATAATATTCGTACCCTAAGTATGACTCTCGAATCCCACAAGTTCCACACTTTAAAACCCTAAAACTGAGTTTGTATATATAGAAAAACAATTGCGATGACATGCTTTATAATTGTGACGCCGTCGCCACGCCGAATCTTCTAGGGTTTCATTAAGTCAGTTAAGTCCTGACGCCGTCGCTAAACTTCTGACGTCGTCGCTTGCACATCCTGACGTCATCGCTAGAAATCGCGATGCTATCTCTAGCCACTGTATTGCTTTTCTTCATCGACTTAGGTGTAGAGTTGTAATCTCGTCTGTTTCTTCCCAAAATGAGCCCAAGTCACGTGTATTTCCTCTAAAATCCATACAAATGCTAAAAATACAAAAAGATACGATTAAGCACGTATTTTAGAGATATTTGCATGATTTAGAGGGTTAAATGACCCTAAAAAAGTGTACCCAACACTTAGGATTTGCTTGTCCTCAAGCAAAATGGCTTTTTTACCTAGACAATAGCAATATCGAGGGCATTTAACTTACTTTTTAAAGATAATTTATGACACAACCAATTAGACATCGTAATTAAAAGAACAGAAATTATATACTAACACCTCACATAAGTGTTTGGATTCTCTCTTTCTCTCGGGTGTATAATGAATTATAACAATATGAGAAACAGAAAATTAACACTCATTACCTGTCATAGCATATAAATTACCATAAGCTTGATAAAGGATCAAACCTCTACCGCTGTGGCGTAAGCACCTAGAAATTACTATCAAAGAGGTCTTTAAAGGGTTGTGATGTTTGGATGTAATTTAAACATAAACGAAAATGAATGGGATATATTTGGGTGGATTTAAGGTGGATTTGGGTGGTGGTGAGTTAATTAAGTACAAGAATACATGTAAAGACGTTGCTAAGCCAAGACTCGACCACACTAGGACTAAGATATATAAACTCTACACCAAACTCTCTTTTTTTCTTGACACTATCTTGAACATAAAAATAAATACAAGCAAAATGACATCCTGTACATTTTTTTCTCCTTTTTTCTTTTTTTTATATTTTTATATTTTCTTTCTTTTTCTCTTTTTTTCTATATTTTTTTCGTACACTTTTGCCCTGCCATCTGCTGAAACATAATAATACATGACTTGAGGTTTATAATTGCACCCCTACACTTGAGTTTTTAATACTCATAAACATAAACTAACTAATGACCTGAATTGAAAGGATCAAAACAACATGGAGTGTATTAAGCACGTATGGGGGGTAATAATTTGACTTTCTACGTATGGGGGTAATAATTTGACTTTCTTCCTCATTTCTCTATAAAATATAAACTACTATGAATCCTAATCATCCTAAAACTGTATAAATTAATAAAAGAATCGACTTAGCAACCATGTGCTCAAGAAAATAATCAACTGGGTTTACAAATGTTATAACAATAATGTACAAAAAACGAGTACATACAAAGAAGGCTAAGGTGATTTGGCTGTAACATTTGGTGTGGGTGTAAACAATGCTCTTCATTAATAATCCGGAATCCACCAGAAAACTTCGAGAACCGCAAAAAGGATAGGCTCGAAGGGGTGTACTAGGGGTATCTTTGTGATAACCGGTAATATTTCCAGGGTTAAGTATTATAAATTATTATAATTTTGTATGTTGAAGTCTTTCGATCTTGTCAGTTTTCCTGATGAAAGCTGAAAAGTTGACTTTTGTTGTCTACTTTGCGTAAAAGTAGTTTCGGTTTAATCGGGAGTTTGATGAAGTGTGGAGTTCGTAAATAAATCATTTATGATTTGTTTTCCTGTTTTAGAGTGGTTTTGAGGTTTTCAGTGCTTTCCGGGAAGATTTCCCGCGTTTAGCGAAAAATCGCCACGCAGCGTGTACCGGCACGACAGTTTATTTAAGTGTGGAGATTTATAAGGTTGGGAATGTGTTAATGGGTTTATTTATTTAATAAATTCATAATAACAAAATAATGTTGATTTAAATTGTAAATCGTGAGTGTGAGATTTGAAAGTTATCAGAAAAAACGGTTGTTTTTGTAAAATTCGGTAAAAGGCCGTTACGGTCGTAAAAAGGTGAAATTTTGAGTGAATATAAGTTTCCAAGCTGTATTTTGTGATTTCAAGTGTTTTTAAATGGATGAGCAAGGTTCGGTTGAGTTTTGTCAAAAATTCGTGTTTTCGGTCCAGAGTCGGCCGATAACGGCTCAAAATGGATTTTTGTAGCTATTTAAGGTGATAAGTGCCGTATGAATAACCCAGGTTTATGGAAAAATAATTTTAAACGCAATGGAAATGATAACTATGTTTGGTTGACGTTCTAAATAGATGAAAATTGAGTTTTTAAGTGATCCCGACACAAAAAAAAGACCCGAGACCCTCCCTAGGATGCTATTCGGTCAAGGAGAGCAAGAAGAGACAAGAAGGCTATTTTTTAGTTAACATGTCTCCTTAGTACACTTAAAACCACCATAACCTCAACCATTTCATTCATTATCTCATTTCAAAATAACACCAAAAATTTTTATCTCTTCCTTTCTCTCTCTATACACGGCCAAACCACAAGGAAGAAGAAGAACAAAGATTTTGAAGATTTTGCCAAGAACACGGGTTAAAAATATATTATTGGGTTGTTAGCTAGTAGTTTTGGGTGGTAGAAACAAGGTTTTTAGTCTTATTCGCGCCTCTCGATCAAACCAAGCTCATCAAACAAGTACGTTTTTATGAAACTTTGAATTTAAGTTGTACTTTTGTGATTATGGTGATGTCTAGACGCTAGTTGTACAAGTTGATCGCCAAAAAGATCGAAACTTGAAATCAAAAATGTAAAAAGGGGTGTTTATGCGTCAGCTTATAAAAGAAGGGAAGGAAAAGGGTTTTGAGTTTAAATAAAATGGTTGTTGTGGTAATTTTTCATTTTGAAAAAAAGTGCTTAAAAATGGCTTATTTTGAGGCTACGCTTATTTAATAAGCTAGATGTAGCTTATTCGATTTTGGATAAGGGTGCGTTTGGCTCGTTCGAGTGGGCTCGGCCCAACCGACCCATTTGACTATGCTCGGCCCAACAAGGGTACGTTTGGTTTGGGTTAATAAGGGTCCGTTTGGTTTGTGTTGGTCCGACGCCATGTTGGGCTTGACCCACTTGGCTTTGGCTTGTTGATTTTGGCTTATTGTTTTTTTGGGCTTATTGGTTTCGGCTTATTTCGAGCTTATTATTTTTGGCTTATTTGATAAGCCTATGGCTTACTTGGTTTCGGCCTATATTAACGGCTTATGACTTATTTGGTTTTCGGCTTATATATTAAGCTTATAGCTTATTTGGTATTCGAATTAGCTTATTTGGTTTAGGGCTTATACGGTTTTGCTTATTTATGAGCGTGTAGCTTATTTATTTTAATTCGGCTTAATGGGCTAAAGACCCATTGGGTTTCGATTGGTATTTTGGAATAATGTAAAGGAGTATGAAATAAGTTTCGCTATCGGGCTAAGTATTTGAGACCATAATGGGCCTTATGACCCAATAACCAGTAAATGAGTTTGTGAACTTTATAAATGGACTAAAGGTATTGTTTTGGACTAAGGGAAAGATTTTGTTGGACTTGTCGAATGTAAAGGGACTATTTTGCTACGGTTTGATAAAACGTGTTGAAGGTATTGATATGGAGTTTGTCGGAAAATGTCGGGTTTGTGAAAAAGTGTTTTGGATGAAGGTTTAATACCTTGGAAAAAGTCGTAAAAACGTACGGGTGATGCCGAATATAACAACCCGTAATTTTCATCAATGTATTTATCCATCTATTAAATTAGATGCACTGTAATATCCATCTATTATATATATACCACCTTTTTACAGGGAAATTTTTGCTTTATCTCATTATGCAACGTAACTTGCATCTCTAAAGTAAACGAGCTCACGCAACCTCCACCAATGCCATATATATATGATCTCTTTTTGTTGCATGTGAAAATACGTTTAAATATATGAATATATTCATGAGATCTTGACTTTTTTTGTATGCTATATCAGCGTGATGATCTCTGCTTTTTTTTACTTTATGGATATTGCATTTTTAATCAGTTTATCATTTGAGAAAAATTCATACAAACTATGAGTAAAACCTTGCATTTTTTCTTGCACGTGTTGGTAAAAAATAATAGTCAAACTATGATATGATACTTGTGTTGACTGATTATCAAGTTAGTTTTTAATATTATCTATAACATATATGTTGAAGGTTAATGGTTATTGATATGTTTGATTATGTTACCATGGTTTCTAAACATTTGATCACTAAATTCAGTACGTGCTTAGCTATATGGTTTAGTTGCTTGTTTATAAATATGCAAAGTCTGATTTGTATCTTTTACTTTGTCGTGGCTATGGTTTTAGGACATCGAATACAAGAGTGGACTCAAAATCTATAAATATGATTTGTTGGCCATTTCTTTGGTCATAAGGTATTTGAACTATTATTGATTTTGCGTTATTTCAAAATATGAGGTCATTAGGCAGGCTTATTTAGATGGGTCGGACACTGAGTCCGAGCCTCTCGAGGACCCCTTTGATACTGAGACACCTAAGTTACCCCTCACTATAGCACCACCTACATCACTATCTGAGAGTACACCACCCGTTTTGGTTCCCATTCTCCGCAGGACCTCACGTATGGCTGTACGTGTTCCACCTGCAATGTCATCGGGCCTCTCTGCCAGTATGGCAAAGGTGGTAGCTATGTCTGAGTCTGCGTTCCGTAAGAGGTTTTGGTCCTCTTACGAGAGTTCGCCATCTGTATCGCCGCCAGACCTTCCTTAACGGAAGCGTTATCGAGGTACGTCTGAGTTAGTAGAGGATAGTAAGGATGATGATGATGAGGAGGATGAGGAGATAGAGGAGAGTATGGATTCTGGCAGTGTGAGTGAGGACACAGAGGACGAGGGTCCTACTGCAGAGGACGAGGGTCTTGCTACGGGGGTCAAGGGCCCTGGTATGGATGATGAGAGTTATGGTTTAGATAATGAGAGTCATGGTTTGGATGATGAGAGTCATGGTTTAGACGATAAGGGTCATGGTGTAGAGAGTGATAGACTTGGTTTAGAGGAGGAGGCTGTACCTGGGGGTCAACAGCAGGCAGCTCCAGTTGTGGGGATAGCTATGAGCGAGCCTTTAGGACTTGGGTATGGAGCGTTGAGGCATCGAGAGTCAGCATTAGAGGAGGATGATGTATATAGTACGTTTGAGGTTAGACATGGTTCTGGATCTGCATTAGAGTCCGAGAGACCTGAGAGGGTGTCGACATCTAGACAGCCCACACTCACCCTAAGGACAGACCCGGAGGATGGTATGGTTTATATTGATGTTCCTGCTTACCCACCACCAACACCACTTGTATAGACACCACCTTCACCCGAGTGGATGTCCGGTTCACTTCCCATTTCTCCATCACCTTCAGTTGTTCCTTAGCCTGTTTCATCACCGTTGACTGTACCATCTTCTGCAGCTACACCCACTGCAGTTGAGACTAAGGGATTTTTGACTGAGCTGGGAGCTCAAGTTGAGGTGCAGGGGGGATTGATTCATGATCATGCAGTACGGTTAGAGGAGCTATCTCCTGCTCTGTTTGAGAGGTACGATAGGGACATAGGAGAGTTATTTACTAGGTCGGGGGCAGTTAGGGATAAGATTTTCTCCCAGACGTACCAGTTTAGGAGTCTAGAGTACGAGTAGGAGAGGGTCGCAGTGACATTTGGAGCAATATGGAGACCAGTGTTAGCCCTGGAGTCATGAGCAGGTCAGACGGATGCCCATAGAGAGCAGCTTGTGGCATGCATCAGTGATATGCAGGAAAGAGACACCGGGAATTTATGGTTACAATTATGAGGGAGTGATTGTGAGCGGTTAGAGTTGGCTAAGGTTGTTGATGGTATGAGGAGAGGGCAGGAGCCCAGAGGAGATGCGTAGGGCATATAAGGTTTGGATTAATAGTTGTGTATATCACTAAATTGGGTAGCATCAATTAGTGTCAGTTATGATTAGAAAAGTTTCTTTTTGTATTGGTGGTTATGGCGAATCATTCTAGTTATTAGGTGATTTGTATTTAAACCGTTTCGTATTAGTGAAGGAAATTTTGTTCGGTCTTCATGGATAGCGGTATTTTGTGTTGTTTCGTGTTAGTTGAGAGCGGAGTTTTGGCCCGTGTATGAGTGCGTTGCGATTGGTTGCTCGTGATAGAGCGGATACCCACTTCCTTATTAGGATGTGGCGTGCGATATATTTAGTGTATTCTGTAAGCTCGAAATGTATTCGGGCTGACCGATTATACCATCTTGTTAGGAGATAGTGTAGGAAGGTAATAGACCGTGAATGGTCACGGGGGAGTATTGGAGAGAGTAGTGATGATCGATTTGGAAACCTGATCATATTTTTGACTATGTAAGCTTTTGAGAGGTATCTTGACCTACCTAAGTGAGGAGAGATTTAAGACACCGTTGAGTAGGTTTGATTTGGAATAGATTAAAGCGTAAACTGATGTGGTTTAGATTATGAAACGGCCTTCCTAGGATGGGTAGAGCCAGGATGGTTGACCAAGTAAGGTTTACTTGGGGATTTTTGAGTGTGTAAGTGTTGGTAAGGTAGAGTATGAGTCGTATTGTGTAGGACGTATACCCTGTAGGGTTAGTCCCATTGGTTGAATAACTGGAAAGATTTGGCAATGCAAATTCTGATAGAGTTGTCGTCACGTCAGGGACGGGATCGTATCCTGACACCCGACTGAGACAGAGAGACCTAAGTTTGGGAAATTATGAATCTAAAAGATAGCATGAGAGGCTATTATAAATTTTATGATCAGATATGGATTGACCGTGAGAAAGTGTAGGACTGGGCTGTGGAAAGACTTAGTCTCTTGAGGGATCGTAAGAAACCTCGCTGAAAAGACTAAATCCTAATAATTGATGTGATTTCCTAAGGAATGGAATTTCCTATTAGTGTTGTGAGTTGATAATTTGAGTTGAATTTCGAGGCGAAATTTCTTTAAAGGGGTGAGACTGTGATAACCGGTAATATTTCCAGGGATAAGTATTATAAAATATTATAGTTTCGTATTTTGAAGTCTTTCGATCTTTGTTGATCCCACTTGAATAGATCTTGCTTAGCTTGTATGAAGCTTAGTTGTATTGAGTAAATCCAAGACAACTATGGTAGAAACTTTGATTATGAATATCAAAGACTATGCGGAATCTAGTCAATGATTTACTAGAAGATTTCTAATTTAAGACTGAGTATCAAATTTAATAACAAGACAGCTTACCATTATCTCAGCCTAATATAAAACGAACACGCTTAAATAGGTTAGGGTTTACAAAACTTAAGACCTAGAATATCAAAGATGTACATCTAACATTATGCTAGGACCTCCTTTTATACACCAAGGAGTCCTACAAGGTTTACAATACTTTCCTAACTTATCAAGATCTTTTCTATAACAAACATTATACTTTAAACATATAAGTATATACATTATCTTTTTACAATAACTAATACTTATCTTCGCAGTATTCTTGTTCTCCAATCAATCTTTGATCTCATCTCTGTCAGCATATTCCTTCCAGCAGTAGTAATCACTCAGCAGTTTGTAACATAAGCACAATCATATTAACTGCTCTTGAAGTTTACTCTTGCAGTACTATCATTACACTTGCAGTCTAACTTTTTTGTACTAGCTCAAGTAGTAACTACTTTGCTTATTTTCATCTTATCTCTGAGCAGTCTTAACTTCTACTAGCAACTGTTACTTTTATGCTAATAGTAATAATATATACTACAGTCGTTATAGCTCATGTAGTTAACTTTTATACTACCTAGTACTAAACTTCTTAGCATAATTTTCATTAGTATTAACCAACAGGGACTACAGTCAAGCTTGACAGCACTAATATATACCTGAGCAGCAGTAACTCTAAGAATATCTTGAAGTCTTTTAAACCCAACAATCCTCCCCTAAACTTGATGTTCATCTTCTGAATCTTCAAGTTTCATTAAAAGTCTTCACCATCACCAGGAGGATGCATTCAAACACTTCATTGACCATTTTCCTGCTTTGTCATGAGCTTGAGTAGTTGATAACACATCTCATTCTAATAGTCAGCTTGAAGCTTTTTGTTCAGCATGTTTGAGATTGTTATTGGTGTAAGGGGATATCTCTTTTCAACCAACATAAATATATGAAGATTTTTAAACCTTACAAAGTGCACTCCACAAGAATCAAACAGCTTCTAAACAGTCACTTTGTATCCTTGTAGACTCCTCCATACTTCACTTTTTATGTCAGGTTTAAACATTACCTTCATATCACCCCATAACACTCTTTCATATTCATCAACTGGCCTGTTTATTCCATGCTTTTCTTTGGCCAACTTTTAGAGAGTTTCTAAGTCTTCTCTATCAAATTCCCTGATGAATCTTAATAATTGATGATATCTTTTTGACTTCAATCAGCTACTTATCATGTGATAATGGATCCCTTTCTGTCATTGTTTTAATTATATTATATTTCAAACAATCATTGGAGGTTTTGTGGCTAGAGGTATAAGCATCAATTGCTATTTCCTCTTCATCTTGAACTATCTCCATATGATTTTTCATTTCTTCCTCCTCTAGATCATCATCTTTTTCAGCTTCTACATGCTCATCTATCTTCTGCTTCTTTGACTTATCAGACTTAAGTTCATCCCTTGATCTTTTAGAACTTTTTTTTTTATTTCATTACTGAGTTCTTGTCTCACTACCTTTCACTACTTCTGATTTCATGTCCACAAAAGTATTTACTCTTTTCATCTCCTTATCAAACAACTTTTGGATTTCATCATAGCTTTTGCTCTTCAACTGACTATGTTTGTATCCAACCATATTTTTCAAATAGGTGGACATTTGATTTCATTTTTGAGTTTTGGTAGGTGTCTTTCTTCTTATCTCTTTAGCTCTAAGCTTTGCAAAATGCTTCTTTCTTCTGTTCATGAGCTCTACAAACAATCTTGATCTTTCCTCAATGGTTATCTCTCCTTGTTCTTCTGCTTGTAGCCTCTGAGCTAATTCAAAGTCTGCCTCCATCATAGCTTGTGTGTTATCCCATGATTCAATCAAAACTATATTGGCTTCTTCTTCCTTTTTCCTTGCAAGCCTCTCTTCTTCTATAAGTTCAGCTTGCATTTGAGCTTCAAGATTTCTAGCCATTTCTTCATCAAGAGCAACTTGATCTTTCTTCTTCAATGGCTTTTCAGGCTCCACCATTTTTACTTTGCCTTTGTCTTTTACTTTTGGAAGTTGTGATTGTGAAGAAGAAAATGTTTTTGTAGATGCAGGTACTTGTTCTTCCTGATCATGAAATATAATTCCCTTAGCCTTTGGTCTAACAGATGTAACTGTTGTAACAGCAGTTGTAACAGGATTGGGTTTTACAGTTTTGATCTCAATCAAAGTTTGAGCAAGAGTCAATTCATCTGGAATTTCAACACTGGCAGTAGTAACTACTTCACCAGCAGTAGTAACTAGATCAGCAGCACTAACTGGAATTGACTTTGTAGTTGTAGCAACACTAACTACAGGCTCTTCAACCACCTTTTCAAACTTAATTTCCCTCTCTTCCAACACACCTGTATCAAACATCAGGTTGTCTTCATTCATCTCTTGAGTCTCATCCACCAAAGTCACTTCTGCATCAACATCAAGATCAACAATTTTCCTCCCATGTTTGGATGCATCCTCCTGAGAACCCAAACCAACATCATTAGAGGATTCTACCCTGCTAGTTGAACTAATCTTCCTTAATCTCTTAAGCCCTAGAGTTCTTAACTTCCTTCTCTTTTCCAATTGATTGACTCTCTTCTTTAAGCTAGCAATCTCCTTTGCTTGAGTAGTCTTGGCTTTCTCCAAATCAAGGACTTTCTCTTGTAGACTGGTACATAAATTCATCAATTCAGAAAGTTGCATACTATCCTCACCACTTTGAGGTGGATCATAGGAAGGGGTAGTATGAGCCTCATCAGTGATAGGCTCTGTAGGACCACTGTCTTTCTTTTGTTTCCTCCTTGAATTCTTCTTTTGAGGTTTAGATGATGATGGTTGAGAAATAATGGGTGTGGAATGGGAATCAGAAGGAGCAGCTGAATCTTCACCCATGTCTTCTGGAGCTTGAACCATCATTGTTGGGAATAGAGGTGTGACTCTTCTAGAAAAACCCTTTCCTGGTCTCTTCATATTAGCAAACACCTTCTTGGTGTGGGAAGGTGTAACATAAACCTCTTTATGTCTGGTCATCCCCTCAACTTGTTTGTCCAGGAAGACTTGCACAAACCTTGGGTACATGAGAAATTTAACCCCACCCTCCAAGTGCTTCACCATATTGTCAAAAAGGTACTTGGAAAAGTTGAATTTTTGGTTTGTCAGCAAGGAAATATGAATAGCAGTTGCCATTTAGTGGCTACTAAATTCATTCCAGGCTGTAGTATTAGCACTAAGGCATTGCAGTATGGTATGGATAAGAAATTTCCATTGGGATGAAAAATAAGCTTTATAGAAAGTAAGCTTTTGAGTAAGATTTTCATACCCCATGAGTGTGAGCTGTTTAAAAATTACATCATTTGGTAGACATTCAGTCCCTTCAGCATCATCTAACATAAGATCACGTCTCACACTCTTCTCAGTGATGATCACCTTCTTCTTATATACTAGGGCTTGTATCTGACGCTCCCCATTAACTGTCTTAGCCTTAGCAGTTGCCCAGAACTGTTAAATACATGATTCATATACTGTAGGATTAACTGTTAAAGCATACTTGATAGAACTTGCATTCAAAAAATCAATAATGCCTTCAAACCCATTACTTTCTTCGGGTTTTTCCAAGAACGCAACCAAATTATGAGTTTCAGCAAATTTAGGGTCGACATTATGATGGGTTTTGATGCTTAAATATGAAATTGAGTTAGGGTTTATGATTAGAGTGTATATCAAGGTATAAAATCGATCGAATGAGTGATTGAAACCCTTAATCGAAGTATTTATGAAATCACCCCTCCAACAATTTACTGAATGACCAGCATTAAGTTAAGCCTAACAGTATTAACTAACCCAGCAGTAGTAAGTTATGCCTGGCAGCATTAACTTATGCCTAACAGCAGTAAGTGTATGCCTAGCAGCATAAACTAATACGTGTAGTAGTAAATTAAGCCTAACAGCATTAAGTTAAGCTTAGCAGTATTAAGTTTATGCTGTGCAGTTATTAACTTTAAGTCACCAGTAGTTAAGTCATTAACCCAATTTCTTTCCAAAAAGCATTTCAATCATTAATTTTGATTCTCACAAGCTCTCTTTCTATTTTTGATCTCATAATATCTCTCATTTATTTTTCTCATCAATTCACTCTATCTGTTTTTTTTGTCACAAACTCTCTTTCTATTTTCAGATCTCTTATCTTCATTTCTTTTTCTCGCCAATTCACTCTATTTGTTTTTCATTCACACATCTTTTCAGACAATTTTGATACAAAATTCCATCAATTCCTTCTAGTTTTCATGCTGTCCTCCCACTTACAAGTGTGTTATACTCTGAGGAGAGGTGGATCATTCGGACTGTTTTGAGGTGCCTCATAACTAATTTGAGATTTGCCACCCCCCAATATGGTATCTTGGCACCTAGGACCACTACATGAATCAGTTCCCTAAGGAAAAGACTCATTAAGTGTTGCCATAGATTGGGTCCTATTTATGTTACCACTGTCCTGCTCTGATTCTAGCTAGAAGCAGTAGTGGCAGCCCTTTCCATTATGTCTTCCCACTCCTTAATGACAGTCAAACAAAGGTTCTATGTGTATTATGATCTATGCCAATATACATATACAGAACAACACTAAAATTTGACTAACAGTATTAACATTTTCTCTAATAACTATACAACAACATGCCTCTATTCATCAGAAGCATACTAGAAATTACTAGGTAGACATGTGAGAATTCTTGAGGATCCATATTTATGCATAACCCATGAATAAAAGTTAAAAACTGTTATCTAAACGAATAAACCTCCCCTCAAACAATACTTCAGAGATTAAGTAATCCAATGCTAGCAATCAAAAAGTTAAACCTGCTAACATCAAAAGCCTTTGTGAGAAGACCTGCAACATTATGGTCTGTGTGAATCTTGATCACTTGAATCAACTTCTTCTCATAAGAATCTCTTATGAAATGGTGCCTTATCTTAATGTGCTTGGTTTTAGAATGAAACACTAGATTCTTCACAATACAAATGGTGCTTTCATTATCAATGTAAATCTTGGTGTTCATGAAATTAAACCCATAATCAAGCATTTGATTTTGAATCCATAACACATGTCTACAGCAATTAGCTGCAGCAACATACTCTGCTTCAGTAGTAGAATTGGCTACCATAGTTTGCTTCTTACATTGCCATGAACTCAACCTCTTGCCAAGAAATTGACAACCTCCTGTTGTGGATTTCCTGTCAAGGCTAGCTCCAGCATAATCACTATCAGAAAAGGCTTCCAAGTCAAATGGTGAATCTCTAAGATACCAAAGGCCCAATTTAGGCTAACCTTTAAAGTATCTAAAGATCCTTTTCACAGCATGAAGATGTGAAGTCTTTGGTGTAACTTGGAACCTTGCACAAGCACAAACAATAAACATTATGTCAGGCCTAGAAGCTATTAAGTACATTAATGACCCAATCAATAATCTATATAAGTGTACATCCACATCCTTGTTAGTCTCTATTGGAGTACTTGCTGTCTTTACTATGATAAAATCAAACTTCTTTAATATATCAGCCACATACTTGTCTTGGCTGATGAAGATTCCATCATCTTTCTGCTTTACCTGTAACCCTAAGAAAAAAGTGAGCTCCCCCAAAGAACTCATCTAGAATCTCTTGGGCATCATCTGCTCAAACTCAATACATAAAGACTTCTTTGTAGACCCAAAGATGATGTCATCAATATACACTTCCACTAACAGGATATCACCTTTGTCCTTCTTGATGAATAGAGTCTTATCTATAGTGCCTCTTCTAAATCCATTTTCTAATAAGTAGGTAGACACGGTCTCATACCAGGCTATAGGAGCTTGATGTAGACCATATAAAGCTTTTTCTACCATTAAAAAAAACTTTGTATAGAGGAACTAAGGATCTTCAAAAACCAGGAGGTTGACACACATACACCACCATCTTCAATAGTAACCATATAAAAAAATTAAAAAAAAAAAAAAAGAAAAAGAAAAAAGGTAAAAAAAAAAAAAATATAACTAAAAATACAAACAGTAATGGCAAACCTAAACCGCGCACCACCCCCCATTCCCCACCATACCACGTTACTTCCCCACGCCCACAACACCTTTCCAATTTTAAGAACCCCCCCCTCCCCCCTGACCATCCCCCCGACCCCAACTTCCTCTCACATAACCGCCCCCGCCCCGCCCCCCCCCCTCTGCCCCCACCCCAGCCCCGCCTCCGTCAACCTACCCAAACCCACCCCACCACACCATCCGAGTGCCGCCCGCCATCTCCGCCCCCTGCCTCCCTCGCGTCTACACACCCCGCCTCCACCCCCCTACCCCCCTCACCCCCACAGGCCCACCCTCCCCCTATCCACACCTGACCCTCCCCACTCCCCCCACCCCCCCCCAGCCACATCACCCCCCCTCAATTTCCCCCCCCAACCCCTCCCCCCGCCTCTCAACCCAGACCAACCCCCGCTACATTCAGCCACCCCCCCCCCTCCTCCCCCCCTCCCCACGCCCCCCCCCCCGTGCCCCCCCCGCCACTCCCTACCCCCTCACTGTCCCTCCCGACGACCCCCCCCCTCACCCCGCCCCCCTTATCCCCACCCCCCACCCCGCCCACCCCACACTCACTACCCCATCCCTCATCCCCCTACCCCTCCCCCCCCCCGTAGCCCCCCACCCCCCCCCCCCGACCTCCCCCCCCCACTCCACACACCACTCCCAACCCCTCTCCCCCCCCCACCCGTCCCCCCCCCACCCCCCCCCCCCCTCTCTCCCCCTCCGCCCCCCCCCCCCCGCCCAACCCCCCCCCATCATCTCTCCGCCCCCCCCCGTACCCCCCACCTCCCCTTCACCCTCTCGCGACCCCCGCCCCCCCATCCACTCACCCCCCCCCCCCCCACTCCCCCCACACCCCCGTCTGCCTCACCCCCCCCCCCTACCCCCCACCCCCACCTCTCCACCCCCCCCCACACCCCCTAGTCCACCCCCCCTCCCCCCCCACCCCCCCCCCCACCCCCCCCCCTCCCCCCACTCGCTCCCCCCACTACCCCCCAATATTTATTTAATTGATGTCTTTTAGTAGTGAATCCCACACTCTGCCACCTCCCCCCCCCCCCCCCCCCCCTTTTCTAGTATACCCACCACCCCACCCAAAATGGAACCCAACAAAACCCATGCAAAGAAGCCAATGCACCAAAATAACCCAGATTATGCATCTATCCAAGCAACAGTGAGCCAACAACCTCATCAAAATCAAATCCTACATCTTATGGTGTAACCTTGTGCAGCTAGTCTTGCCTTGTTTCTAACTACTATCCCTCTCTCATCTTTTTGGTTTCTATAGACCCATTTTGTTTTAATGGCATGTTTGCCTTTGGGTAAATCAACCAATCTCCAAACCTTTTGCAATCTAAACTGTAGCAACTCATCTTGCATTGCCTTTATCTAACTTGGATCTGTTAGAGCTTGTGTCACCTTCTTAGGTTCTATTTATGAGAGAAAATAGGCAAATAAGCGGTTTTGATAATCGCTTGTGAATGGTTCACCCTATGCTTTTTATGAGTAGACCTAACCATAGCATGTTCTTGAAAAGGACTCTGGTCATTCTCCTAGTTTGGGGAGACTACAAAAGTGGGTCCCCTAGATTAGCATCTAAAAGAAAAACCTTGAGAAACCTAGTAGTCGGATATAGGACTGACATTCATGTTTGTTTTCTAAAGTTGTAGGTCAGTCACTGCACCTACATACTTCATCATCATATGCACCACTAAATACCAGTATTCAGAAGATTAGTAGTATCCTCCAATCAAGCAATAAGAGATCAGTTGGAAGATCCAATTAGCATTAATTAAAACCTTGCCCATCAACACTAACAGAAAGTACAAATAGTAAAAACTCAGTGAATTGCTGTTAGCATAAGCTTCCTTCTGATGAACCAAGTAATTTATCCAATTCCATATAACAACCCGTAATATTCATCAATGGCAATAATCCATCAATTAATTTAGATGCACTAATAATATCCATCTATAAAATAATATGCACTTATATACCACCTTTATACAGAGAATTTTTTTGCTTTAATCTCAATATGCAATTGTAACTTGCATCCTAAAGTAAACGAGCTCACGCAACCTCTATCATTCCATCTATACTAAAATTTATTTCATAAAAACCTCCTAAAATGTCACAGTATATATCTCAAATATCATTTTTATAAACCCCCGCACATAATTACATTATAACATACTTTTTAAAACGTTATTTCAAAACAAGCATTAAACGTTATGTTTATATCAAAACCCTAATTATATGTAATGTATACATATAAAATGAATGTACAAGTATTCAAAGCATGTGTACAAGTGTACAATACACAATATTTGAATTATATTTTCCCTCTAAGTTAATGTACAAGTCCTAAATACTTAATGTACAAATCAACAATGCATGAATTCAAATAAGATCATTTTTCACCATTTTCATTCTAGATTTTGTACCACCTCTTTAGTATAAGGTACGACACTCAGTGCACAATATCTAAACCCTAAATCTAAACCCTAATTCGTTCTAAAACCCTAATTTAAAACCCTAAACCCTAAAACCCTAATTTCACTTTAAACCTAAAACTAAACCCTAAACCAAAAAATCAACCTTAATCCTTAATCCTAACCCTAATCTTAACATTAAACCTTAATCTTAAACCCTAATCTATCCCTAATCCTAACCTTAATCTACATTTTAAAACCCTAAACCAAAACCTGAAATAAAACAAACCCGTCACCTTTTTCTTTCTTTTTACCCATTTTTAAACCAAACTAGCTAGCACCTCACCTTGTCACCTCCTTGCTAGCTTGCTTAGCACCTCAAGCAACCAACCAAGCACCTTACAAGCACCTCCATCACCTCCTTGTCACCCTTTCTAGCCGAACCTTCATAAACCCCTCCAACACCCTTCCACCTTGCCTAGCTATTTTTATAGCTCATCATACTCACCATATAGCCTTCATTAGTCACTATCTATAGCTCTTGACCCTTAGCCATCAAGAAAACTTAGGCACCAAGGGTTTTCACCCCTATATATAGCCGAATCCAAGCAACCATTCAATCACACCTCAAATTTCATCATATACAACAATGGAGTCTTAAATCAGACCAAGAAGGATCAAGTGAAGTCTCTAAGCTCAATAAAGATAGCCCAATAATCAAGAGAACGGAACCCTTAAGTCGATACTAGGGCGTACGAACTCCGAAAACTACCCAGGGGGGGGGGGGGGGGGGGGGGGGGGGGGGGGGGGGGGGGGGGGGGGGGGGGGGGGGGGGGGGGGGGGGGAGGAAACCCATTTTGACCATTTTAGCTCAAGTAAAGCTCAAAATATATTCAATAAGCTTATAATTTCTGTATTAGAAATTCATAAAACTCTTAAGATCATATTATGAACTCTTGTTTGAAGCCTTGAATCCTCAAACCCGTATGTTTTTTATTAAAACCCTAAAAACAACCTGTTTTGATTTTCTAGCTAACGAATCCTTTTTCTAAACTTTTGTTACGTTAAAACATCTTATTTTAGCTTATTCTAATAAGCTATAACATGCAAATATCATTTGGAATCCTAAAATAAGCTTGCATGGCTTTTTGGACTTGTTTTGCAAAAGTATTCCATGCTAGGGGTATACTTTGTAACTTTCTGAAATTTATAACTAGAGGGGCTGAAAATGTCATTATTCTAAAGTTATAACTATAAGGACCTATTTTTCCAAGTTCTAAAGTTAAAGGTTTAAATTATATATACATTATATATACAGGACTAAACTTGTAAAACTTTATAAACAAAGGGTATATATTCCCATTTTTGCAAAATTGAAAATATAAAATATAATATTTTTATATAAATTATAAAAATATATATTAATATTATAAAACTCAATTTTATTAAAACCCGACACATTAATCGTTATTAATCATCGATCAGCGCATTATAAAACAATTACGTTATATATTTAACGTAATTTATCATCGGATAACTTTTGAAGAAACTTAAAATCTTATCGTATCACGTTACTAGGGAGCTTCATGTAAGGAGTTTCATTTGGGTATACGTTTTGACGAGTTTGTTGGATTTGGGATTTAAAGTGTCCTGGCTCCTCAAAAGTTTACTACATGACTTGTGAATTATGATGGCCCGAACAGTGATACAATATTTCCATAAATTAATAAATCAAAGTAATACGTTAAACTTTATAAAGTTTTGAAACATAAACAATCAAACTAAGACTTGACATATTACCTCAGGTTGCGTGACGAAGCCGTTACTTTCACTATATAAACTTTTGGTGCCAACAATTAGATTCCCCTGTTAAGGTGATTCATAGCCTCAGCATGTTAAATAATTTTCCCTTATTTAAAAATTTGTTTTTCCATAAACCCGCGAGGGGGATACATGCTATAAACCATGAAAACAAGTATTTTTCCAATTTTATGCTATCCTGATATATCATTGCCTAAGTCCTTACTTTTTCCATTAATACACCACTATCATGAACCGTTAATTACTTTTCGGAGTAAGCGTGAATGCTATGAATAGATCTATTTGGCACTGAGCTTCCCCGTTAGTGTACCTATACTTTCTGGTAACCAAACACACTTCATTTGAAACACTATGCGGGTGTTTGGCAAAGGCACCCGTTGGGGCAACTTATTGTGATTATTGATTATCTCAAGGCTCGGTGCATGAGCTTAGGGCAATAATACTATTTTCTATAATAGCTGTACTCATTGCAATTATTACACTTATGGGTGTATAACAACGTAACCCACTATTGAACTTGTATTCAAACTGTTTACTATAAACCTATGAATATCACTCAACTATTGTGTTAACCTTTTTAGCATGTTTATCTCAGGTAACTGAGCACCTTATGGCACGAACTTGAAGATGGCTAAACTGTTATCATTCAAACTTTATGTTTTCATGTAGATTTTTGGGACCTTTGTTTGTAAAAACTCTGATAAAATAATGAATGATAACTTATCTTTTAAAAACGTCTCTTTTGAGTCGGTTTCTATGATTATGACTGTTGTACTATGAAATAATACCCCAGATTAGCTTCCGCTGCTATATGTCAAAAATGGGGGGGGGGTTATAGATTGGTATCAAGAGCCACGGTTATAGAGAACAAGGTTGAAACCTTAACTATAACTACTTTTCTTTTTCCATCCAAGAAAGTCCTTCGTGCCACTACATCTTCCAGAAAGTTAAGAAAAGTGCATACCATTATACTATTTAAATAAAATAACTTTATTTATTATACGTTGGTTGTTAATAGAGCGATGTCTTCTCCCAGCCACCATACTTCCAATATTGAGGATGCTTTTTCCTCTAACTTTCCAGACTATATCCCGACTTCCCCAAACTATGTCCCAGCTTCACCAGGAAAAACTTATTCTAGCTCTTCAAATAACTCATTTGGTTTAGTTCCAATAGCTTCACCAACTCTTTCACTTTTTCATGATGACCCCTTTATGAAGGTCATGCATGCATACTATGCTAAAGAATTACCTATTCTACCACCAACTATTGTGCCTCCATCTTTAATGCTATCTCCAATGTTTAATCCTCAAGAATTCTTTCTTCCTAAGGAATTATTGCCACTTAAGAAACGAGGTCATGACCGATCATCTTCCTCTACTTTTGCCCTACCTCAAGCATTTGAGATAGGAGAAAGCTCTCGTAAGACAAGTTTGGAACGTTACGAGGAGAAAATTGAGGAAATTTTGAATCACCTAGATGAACTCTCTCTCTCTCGACCGCATTGAGCACATAGAAGACAAAATAGAAGGTCTCGAAAATGGTCGGGTGATCATACAACAAGATTTTGATAATCTGGAAGCTAAACTCCAAGAGTTTCGTACTCAAATTGCTAAACTTCAAAGAAAGCAATTCGGAAATAACAGCAAGATTGCTCTGGCTCGCTTCAAGATTGCTAATCTAGAACAAACCATCGAAGATATCCAGGCTCGTCACCAATCAGACAAGGAAAGTCTTCTGAATGCAATCTATGAACTCAAGAATAGCTAGGAAGGACCATCGGACTACTAGATTAGATACTAGTTATAACTTTTGATAGAACCTAGCCACGAGATGTGTGGTATAAATAACAACACTTGTCAAATTTTAACTATGTACAGTACAAAGGCAAGTCGTTCATCATATAACATAATGGTGATCCCGTTTCATATTCATCTTGTGTCCTATATTTCATCTTCGTCTTCATCATTATGAATCATACCATGACTTCTAAATAAATCATAGATACTTATTTGATATGAATTATCTATGATATCACTATTATGACAATATTTATTTTTGAACCTTACGCATTTTAAAGAATTGTGATATGATTCTTATTACGTGTTGTCTTATGTTTCTAAAGAATTGCCTCCCAAAAGGTACACAACAATCTAAGCACCCAGCCATGACTCAGGCTGCCATCAGGAAACTAGCTGTTGATAGTGTTTCTGCAGCTCTAGAAGCACAAGCCGCTAACATGGCAAATGCTGACAATACCAATAGGAACACCAGAGAAAGAGAAGCTCATGTAGCAAGAAAGTGTAGCTACAAAGAGTTCATGAGCTGCCAACCTTTCAATTTCAAAGGTACAGAAGGAGATGTCAGACTTATCCGCTAGTTTGAGCGAACTGAATCAGTGTTTTCCCGTAGCAACTGTACCGAAGACTGCAAGGTGAAGTTTGCTACTGGTACTTTAACTGAAGAAGCTCTATCCTGGTGGAATTCTTTTGCCCAACCTATTGGGATAGAAGAAGCTTACAAGATTACCTGGGTTGAATTCAAGAAGCTTTTGATAAAGAAGTATTGTCCCCGAACTGAGGTCCAGAAGATGGAAGACGAATTTTACCATCTGACTGTGAAGGGGAATGATCTCAAGACATATGTGAGAAGATTCCAGGAATTGGCAACCTTGTGTCCCACTATGGTGCCAGATTCTGAGAAAATGATGGAAGTTTTCATCGGGGGATTGCCTCGAAGTATTGAAGGGAATGTTACCGCCTCTAAACCTCAAACTCTAGAGGAAGCCATTAACATAGCCCAGAGGCTAATGGATCAGGTAACAAAGCACACTCCGGTGCAAGTATCAAGTGATCACAAACGAAAGTTTGACGACAAAAGAACTTTCAACAACAACAACTACCGTAACGATAATAACAACAACTACCGTAACACCAACACCAACAACCGCTACAATAATCACCAACCACAACAAAACAGAAGACAGGAAACCTTCAGGTCTTATGTTGTCACTCCAACTGAAAACAATGGGTATACTGGAAACCGTCCCTTGTGTAAGAAATGCACTCTGCATCACATAGGACCTTGCACTGTCAAGTGTAATACTTGCAACAAGGTGGGCCATCTGACCAAGAACTGCAGAAACAAAGGGCCAGCCACTGGAAGTAATCTGCTACCAGTGACAGTTACTTGTTATGCATGTGAAGAGAAAGGGCATTATGCGAATCAGTGCCGAAAAACCACCAACAACCATGCCCAGGGAAGAGCTTACATGCTGAGGGATAGGAATGCTCACCAAGACCCGAACGTAGTCACGGGTATGTTCCTTCTAAACCAACATCTAGCATGAGTATTATTTAATTCTGGAGCTGATAAAAGCTTCGTATCTATATCTCTTGCCTCTATGCTAAATATCTCACCCATTACAATAGATACCTTTTACGATATCGAAATGGTTGATGAAAACCTAGTAAGCACAAACACCGTTATTCAACGTTGCACCCTGACCTTGTTAAACCAACCTTTCGAAATTGATCTTATGCCAATCAAACTCGGTAGTTTCGACGTCGTTATTGGTATGGATTGGTTATCCAAGTATCATGCTAGAATTATTTATGACAAGAAAGTCGTCTGTATCCCAATCAACGGTGAAACTTTGATCATCCGAGGTGACCAAAGTGTCCTGTATAAAAACCAAAAGGTATATATCCCGAGGTTGTCAAGTTTTCATAATCCAAGTAATGGAAAAGAAGTCAGACGAGAAAAGACTAGAAGATATCCCAGTAGTCAGAGAATTCCAAGAAGTTTTTCCTGAAGATCTACCTGGCCTTCCTCTCGTTCGCCAAGTAGAATTCCAAATTGATCTAATTCCAGGAACAACACCTGTAGCCCAAGCACCCTATAGATTAGCTCCTTTAGAAATGCAGGAACTATCTGATCAACTTCAGGAATTATCAGATCGAGATTTTATCCGACCAACTACTTCGCCTTGGGGAGCTCCTATCTTATTTGTTAAAAAGAAAGACGAATCTTTCAAAATGTGTATCGATTACCGGGAGTTGAATAAACTTACCATAAAGAATCATTACCCATTACCCAAGATTGATGACTTATTTGACCAACTTCAAGGTTCGAGTGTCTACTCGAAGATTGACTTAAGATCAGGCTATCATCAACTGAGAGTCAGGGATGAAGATATTCCCAAGACTGCTTTCAGAATAAGATACGGACATTATGAATTTCAAGTGATGCCATTTGGTTTAACTAACGCACCTGCTGTATTCATGGATCTCATGAACCGTGTGTGTAAACCATATTTGGACAAATTCGTAATAGTGTTCATCGATGATATTCTCATCTACTCTCGTAACAAAGAAGAGCACGCAAATCATTTGAGAATAATCCTAGAATTACTCAAGAAAGAGAAGTTGTATGCCAAGTTCTCCAAGTGTGATTTCTGGATTCGTATCGTGCAATTTCTTGGACACTTAATTGATAGTCAAGGACTTCATGTTGACCCCGCCAAGATTGAAGCAGTTAAGAATTGGACATCTCCTACTACACCCACAGAAATACGTCAATTCTTAGGACTTGTCGGCTATTATCGGAGATTTATCAAAGATTTCTCGAAGATTGCAAAGTCTTTGACTGAATTAACCTAGAAAAACAAAAAGTATATCTGGGGCGAAAATCAAGAGTCGGATTTTCAACTAATTAAACAGAAGCTATGTGAAGCTCCAATCTTAGCATTACTAGAAGGAAATGATGATTTTGTTATTTACTGTGATGCATCCCATCAAGGTTTGGGAGTGGTGTTAATGCAAAGAGAGAAGGTTATTGCATATGCATCCTGGCAACTTAAGCCTAATGAAGAAAACTATACCACTCATGATCTCGAATTAGGAGCAGTAGTGTTCGCTCTTAAAATTTGAAGACACTATCTGTATGGCACCAAATGTACCGTGTTCACTGATTATAAAAGTCTTCAGCATATCCTTGATCAGAAAGAGTTAAACATGAGACAACGCCATTGGCTAGAATTTCTTGCAGATTACGATTGTGAAATTCGTTACCATCCTGGAAAGGAAAATGTCATAGCAAATGCATTAAGCCAGAAGGAACGAATCAAACCACTCCGAGTTAGATCATTAGTTATGACCATTCATCCAAAATTACCATCACAAATTCTTAAATTTCAAACTGAAGCACTCAAAGAAGAAAACATCAAAGCTGAGAACTTACGAGGAATGGACAAAGCATTTGAAATACGTCCTGATGGAACTTGTTGTATTAAAATCGAAGTTGGTTACCACTTTTTGGTAATCTGAGAGACTTAATCATCCATGAGTCCCATAAATCAAAGTATTCCATTCACCCAGGTTCTGACAAGATGTATCAGGATCTAAAGAAACTCTATTGGTGGCCTAACATGAAGGCAGTCATCGTTGAATATGTTGGCAAATTTTTGACATGTTTTAGAGTTAAGGCAGAATGTCAGAAGCCATCCAGCTTACTGGTACAACCAGAGATTCCTGTGTGGAAATGGGAGAGAATAACAATGGATTTCATCACAAAAATACCCAAAACATCAAACGGACATGACACAATCTGGGTCATTGTCGATCACCTTACCAAATCAGCACATTTCATCCCTACCAGAGCAACGGATAGTATGGAAACCCTTACAAGGTTATACATAAAGGAAATAGTCTCCCGGCATGGAGTACCAATATCCATCATCTCGGATCGTGACAGTCATTTTACATCCAGATTCTGGCAATCATTACAAAAGGCTTTGGGTACTCAATTAGATATGAGTACGGCATATCATCCTAAAACCGATGGATAAAGTCAAAGGACCATCCAAACACTTGAAGACATGCTTCGAGCCTGTGTTATAGATTTTGGAAAAGGATGGGAAAACACTTACCATTAGTAGAATTTTCTTACAATAACAGTTACCATGACAGTATTTAGGCAGCACCATTTGAGGCACTTTATGGTCGAAAGTGCAGATCACTTGTTTGCTAGGCCGAAGTTAGAGATGTTCAACTTACGGGACCAAAAATAATCCATGAAACCACTGAAAAGATAGTGCAAATTCGACAACGCTTGCAAGCTGTAAGAGATCGGCAAAGAAGTTACGCCAATGTAAGGCGAAAGCCTTTAGAATTTCAAGTTGGAGATCGTGTTATGTTAAAAGTATCACCTCGTAAAGGTGTCATCCGATTCGGAAAACGAGGAAAGCTTAATCCCCGGTACATTAGACCTTTCAAAATCCTTGAACGGATTGGCCCAGTGGCATATAAACTTGAGCTTCCTGAAGAGCTCAGTAATGTCTACAGTACTTTCCACGTTTCTAATCTAAAGAAATGCTTATCTGACGAATCCCTTGTCATTCCAATGAAAGAGCTTCGACTCGATGACAAACTCAACTTTGTGGAAGAACCAGTGGAGATCATGGATCGAGAAGTCAAGCAACTAAAAAAAGTCGTATTCCTATAGTCAAAGTAAGATGGAACTCTAAAAAAGGACCAAAATTTACGTGGGAACGCGAAGATCAAATTCATGTCAAGTATCCACATCTGTTTTCAAATATCACTCCGGCATCCAACTAAATCTCGAGACGATATTTCTTTTAAGGGAGGGAGACTATAACAACCCGTAATTTTCATCAATGTAATTATCCATCTATTAAATTAGATGCACTGTAATATCCATCTATTATATATATACCACCTTTTTACAGGGAAATTTTTTCTTTATCTCATTATGCAACGTAACTTGCATCTCTAAAGTAAACGAGCTCACGCAACCTCTACCAATGCCATCTATATCTATGTTTATATCATGTAAACATCCTAATGTGTCAAGTCTATATCTTAATATTTACCAAGTATATTATCCATTTAACGTACCATTTACAACGTTATATCAAAACATACTTTATTCATTAACATTTATATCAAAACCCTAATTATATGTAATATATACATATAAAATGAATGTGCAAACCTTCAAGCATGTGTACAAGTGTACAATGCACAACATTTGAATATCTTTTCCCTCCTAAATCAAGTTACAACTTTCTAAAGCCCAATGTACAAGTCAATAATGCAAGAAAACCAAACTAGGTTATTTTACCTCTTAAATCACTTTAGTTTCTTACTACCACTTTAACACAAGGTACAAGCACTTAATGCATGACTTCTAAACCCTAAACCTAAACCCTAAGTCATCTTAAAACCCTAATCTAAAACCCTAAACCCTAAACGAAACCCTAAAACCCTAATTTCACTTTAAACCTAAAACTAAATCCTAAACCTTAAAACTAAATCCTAAACCTTAATCCTAAACCCTAAACCTTAATCCTAAACCCTAATCCTAACATTAAACTATCTTAAACCCTAACCTTAACTCGAATTCAACCCTAAAAATCCTAACCCGAAACCAAAAACTAACCCAACACCTTTAGATTCATTTTGACCTATTTTTAAGCAACCAAGCACCACCATGACCTCACCACCATGTCACCAAGCACCTCCATCACCACCTTGGCCACCAAGTTTTACCTTGTCACCTCCTTGTCACCCTTGTCCAACCGAACCCTCATACACCCTCACCACCTTGCATAACTACTCTCCTAGCTTCCATGAATCACCTATAGCCTTCCTTAATCATATACCTACAACTCTTGATCCCTACACCAAGTATTCTTGGCCTCCAAGGTGTAAAACTTGGGCACTAAGGGTTTTCAAACCCTGTATATAGCCGAAACACACACTCTTTTAAATCGTACCTCAAAAACTCATCACCACTCAAATGGAGTTCTAACTCAGACCAAGGAGGATCAAGTGAAGTCCCTAAGATTAGAATAGAA
>BQNB010075761.1:5155-31366 GCA_026074375.1 Tanacetum coccineum | reverse complement strand
CAGATATCATTATTTAAATTGTAAAGAGCAATTACATGTGGCGTTGTTATATGTACAATCTCGTGTATTTATTTTCATCTCCCAGTAATCCGTTGAGTCGTGCTTTCATTATAATCGATATTCCTGAAAATAAAAAATTATTCATATTTAATATTAAACTCGTGTGCACGTTAGTTAAACTTATATAGACGAATAACATGAGTCGTTATTTAACGCGGAAAGTAAAAAATAAAAAATTGTCAGATATCCTTACTTAATCTCATAAAAAGTTATAACATGAGTCGTTCGTATATATATAATTTCGTGTATTCAATTACATTATTATAGTAACTCGAGCTTTCATTGTTATGTTTGCATTTCTGTGAATATACATTAATTTAATATATAATTATAACAATATTAGTAAATAATGCCACCAAATATGTTGTTTTAAAAATATATATATATAGTTTAGGAGATCTTAATGCTTTTTCATTGATCTAATTGAAACCTAAAAAAACTAATTTCACATTTTATACGGTCTCTTCTTATATACTCCCTCCGTCCCACATTAAGTGTCCACTTTTTCAAAGTCTTTTTTCTTCAACTTTGACCTTAATGAATTCTTCTTATATTATATGATACTTGATGCAAGATATATGAATGGATAGAGTTTTGAATATATTTTTCGTTGGTATAATTTTCGTTCAATATTATATAACACAAACAAAAATATTTATGGTCAAAGTTGATGAAAAAAGATTTAAAAGATTCCATTGTGGACACTTAATATGAGACGGAGGGAGTAATAGACTATCGCTTGCGTATAGCGGCGACAATGTATAGTAATGTCAGTTTATGTGTGTGTATATGGCGTGGAATAAGTTAAAGTGAATAAAATTAATGTTTAAATTATAATTAAGTATTTAAATATTTAATAGTTTGTATCGACTTCTATCAGGGTATTTTAGCCTAATAACATTTTCCTATTGTTACTGTGTTAATCTTTTATAGTAGCTTTCAAGTAATGGGCTTCAAAACCCAGTTTACCCCACCAGAAACCAGCTTAGATTAATGGGCTTAAGAAATGAGATCTATGGGCTTAGCTGGCAGGATAAAGCTTAAAGTTCTAAACTACATCACTAGTCTTAGAATTCCAAAATACGAAGTTTGATTCAATGCACAATACTATTGTCTATTGAGTGATTTACACTTCACCAAATATTAGACAATATTATCTACCCTTAAGGCACCCACTATAATGAACCTTCAAAAATGTTTATAGAATTAACAAGCGTGATTACCCGCGCGTTGCTGCGGGCCGTTAATTTTTTTCGCGTAGTTGCGAGGCATTATTATTTTTTATTTTTTTTATTTTGTGTGGTTTTATTTTTTCAGCCTCATGTTTAATAGTTTGTTTTTTCTTTTCTTATATGGGCTTATGTGTGGGGCTCATGTTTAAAGATTTCTTTTTTTGGCTATACGGGTTTTTTTTAATATAATTTTATGGGAACGTGGCGTTTTTTTATTGTATTCTGTGTGGGTTTATTTTTTCGGTCTCATGTTTAATAGTGCGGGTTAATTTTTGCGTTAAAATTTTATTTTTATTCTTTTCTATTTTTTATTTTTGCGGGTTTATTTTTTCAGTCTCATGTTTAATAATTTGTTTTTTATATATGGGCTTATGTGTTGGGCCTCATGTCGCGGGTATTTTTTTATCTTAATAAGTCAATATTTTTGTAATTTTGTTTTTCTATTTTGTGCCGAGCGGTTTTTTTTTATATTATAGGAACATGGGCTTTAAATGAGAATCGCGCGTTACTGCATGGCGTTTTTTTTATTGTATTTTGTGCGGGTTTATTTTTTCGGTCTCATGTTTAATAGTGTGGGTTAATTTTTGCGTTAAAATTTTATTTTTATTCTTTTCTATTTTTTATTTGTGCGGGTTTATTTTTTCGGTCTCATGTTTAATAGTGCGGGTTAATTTTTGCGTTAAAATTTTATTTTTATTCTTTTCTATTTTTTATTTGTGCGGGTTTATTTTTTCGGTCTCATGTTTAATAGTGCGGGTTAATTTTTGCGTTAAAATTTTATTTTTATTCTTTTCTATTTTTTATTTGTGCGGGTTTATTTTTTCGGTCTCATGTTTAATAGTTTGTTTTTTTTATATGGGCTTATGTGTTGGGCCTCATGTCGCGAGTATTTTTTTATCTGAATAAGTCAATATTTTTTTTAGTTTTTTTTTCTATTTTATGCCGAGCGGTTTTTTTACATTGCCTACAAAAAAAAAAGTCTAAATGGGCCAGCCCAAAAATGGGAGACCAATATTTCGGGCACTGTAGCAACGCTGCCAAAAACGGCAGCGTTTTATCCCATTCATAATATATATGTATAATACATCATCAAGTTTTAAACATTTTCATATCATAAACTTATTCATAAAGCTTTTCATATTTATAAACCAAATCAACATTTTCAGAAAGAAATTAAAAAATAGTTGAAACTTCTTTAAAATTTTATAGGTTTTCATTTCACCTAAAATTGAAATAATTGCTCACTGTGGTTCATAAACTTATAGACATCTTTAAAAAAATAGACTGATTCATAAAATAGTAAAATACTATAGTGGATCTTCTAATTATCAATTACCAAAAAAGTTACTATTCATTTCATATTTTCACCCATTTTAGTTTGCATTATGTGGCTTATAGCTAATTGAGTTTATCTAAACATTATACATCTATACATTTATCAGGCGCTTGGGCTAACCAAGTGGGCCTAGGCTCGCGGGTGGTTTGGGCGTGGGCTCACGTCTTGGGCTCGCGGGTGACTTGAGCTTGGGCTTACGCCTGAGCTATTTTTTTTTATTTTTTTCTAAAATTGACTTTAACATATTTTTATTTGATCCGTCAAATATTGACTAAGCCTGCCTTAGCCATTTTTCACGTATATGCATAGCAAGTCGTTAGTCAGTGGGTCACAACAAGTATCAAATAACCGTATGTTTGGGTAAACAAAAGAGCATGATGCTAAAAGACAAAATATGTTTGGGTAAACACTTAGCCCAAAACAGTAAGGCCCGGACTACAACAATTTTATTTTAAAAAAATTACAAAAAAACCTTTCAAGTTTTTATTATTTACGATTATTTTATATAATAAACTTTAATTATCAAATATTTTTAGATGAGAAAAATACTGACATAAAGGCCTCCGGATTACGAACAAAACAAGTCCAATATTGATATGCTTTAAACGTGCATATTTTATAAAAAATGTTGAAATTTACAATTTACGACTTTTTTATATAACAAATTTTATTTATTAAATATCTAACAAATACGTGGCGATTTTTTTAATGATATATATACCGACATAGAGGCCTCGGGATTACGAACAAAACGAGCCCAATATTGATATGTTTCATACGTGCGGACAATATTATAAAAATAATATTGAATTTTAGTATACGTTTTTAGAAAAGAAAAAAAGAAAGATAATTTAAAAAATACTCTAAAGTTTATCTAAAAAATCAATGAACAACACGAATTGAATACACACTCATTTACCAAATACTCGATGATTCAGCTATCAATTATCTTCAAAAAATAAAAAAAAATAGTCTCGCCGCAAAGCACGGGTAACATTCTTTCTCGTCTATACTATGGAGCATGATGCTAGATGACAAAATAGGGGGTGATCTTTGAGTGGGCTTATTTTGGCCCAGTAGTGTGGCCTTTGAGTGGGCTTCTACGTGAAGATTTTGTAGCACCACTTCTTCGACCTGAGACTTGCATATTTCGTGCGTTAGTATTCGAACCACTTTATGTTCAAAAAAAAGTATTCGAACCACTTTGCATGATATTAGTGGTTGATTGATTTTGTCCAACATGAATAAACTTGCATGTATTCCACCACCTGCAAAACCCCTACTAAAATTGCCACACATTTGTAGCTCAAAAGGACGTGAATTCGGGCGCGTATCGTGAGAAGAACGTACGTCTTGGCTTCGAGAAGTCGAGTTTTCGGCAAGTAAGGCCATAGGGGCCGAGGAGGATGTGTTAGAAACCGAACTTTGAGACTTCGAGTTTAAACGCATCTCCTCGGTTATTACCATGGACCGCATTGTTGCAAGATCGGGAAAAAGTACTCAATGAGCTATAATCCACGCGACTTAAGCAAACTTCTCACTTAGCCCGTGAATGGCGTATGAAACAATGTCATCATCACTCATTGGAGACCCGAGATCATTATGTTAGATATTAGAAAAAGACTCGGTCACCCCGTGTATTTTACAGTTTAACGTAGCTCGTAGTTAATAGTTAATCGTATGACATTCGGTAATAGGCCGGGTATAAACCCAAACGTGTAAGCCCATTACATAGGCCATGTGCCGGTTTTTGTACACACTATATAAGCCTCTTTCATCCAATGGAAGAGGTGGTTAGTTATTTCATTATACAATTTACACTTTCTCTCACTAGAAAGCTTTTCTCTCTCACTTTCTCTCTCTAGATTTAGCTAACCCATCTATCTTCTATTGTGTTATAATTTCCAATATCCAACAATTGGTATCAGAGCCTATGGGATGATTAGTTCATTTGTGTGTGCGTTTTAGTGCTTGGTTTAGATCAAAAATTGAGTTTTAGGAGGTTTTAGCTTTTGTTTTTTAGTATCATTGATTTTCACGTTTCTTGTGTTAAAATTCATGTTTTTGTAGTTGTTATAGCCTTCTAGTACTCTATTGTGCAAAAGAATCCAAGTTAAAACGTTCAAAAGGGTGATTTTTAGGTGTTTTAAGGTAAAAAAGTTTGTTGTTCATCGCAGCGGTTTGGTAATTTGTTGGTTGTTAATCCTAGCGGTTTGGTTTACTGTTCTAGCGGTTTGTCATGAAAGTACATTGTTCTAGCGATTTGTCAGATAGTACACTTTGCTAGCGGGTTGTTGCTTCTGATAGCGGTTTGTCTTATTAGGCAAAGGTTTGTCAGTAGCGGTTTGTCTTCTTGCGTTGCGGTTTACTAGTAGAGATTTGGTAATTATAGATGTTTGATCCGTAGCGGTTTACAAGTGTTTGAAGATAATTTCTCATAGCGATTTGGGAAACAAACCTCTGCCAATTTCATTTCTTGGTAGCAGTTTGGTGTTTCTTCTTTATAGCGGTTTACCATTATCTTCTAGTAGCGGTTTGGCAGTTTAACTTCGTAGCGGTTTATAGGTAGCGGTTTGTTACAGGTTTTTGAAGATTTTTCTCGAGGCTTTTTGGAATCAAACCTCTGCCCATTTTTCTTCGCGGTAGCGGTTTGGTATAAATTCTTCATAGCGGTTTGACCGTAGCCATTTGACAGTAGCGGTTTGAGGTTTAATCCAGCAGTTTGGTACACTGTTTGGTATTTGGACTATTTTTCAAACTTGACAAACGTAACAAATTCAAACAACAAAACACTTAAACAAACATCACCACTTTTAATATACAATCACTAATCATTGTTCGATCAACTTAAATCATTTCACAATCAAATAAGATGGCTAATCTCTCAGAAGATATCCAATGTGGCGGTTCCGATACCCGACCACCTATGCTTGATAGGACTGACTTTGCATCATGGCAACAATGTATTCGACTGTATTGTCGGGGTAAAGAGAATGGGGTGAACATCCTGAAGTCGATTAATGAAGGACCTTTTCAACTGGGAACATTTCGGGAAACACTTGCTGAAGGAAATGAAGGTGCCTTACATCTAGGTCCAGAACGAGCTCGAGTCTACTCTGACCTTTCACCTGAAGATAAGGATAGGTATAACGCTGACATTCGGGAAACGAATATCCTACTTCAAGGGTTACCAAAAGACATCTACACTCTTATCAACCATTACACTGATGCAAAAGACATTTGGGATAATGTGAAGATGCTCCTGGAAGGTTCTGAATTAACAAAAGAATATCGTGAATCACAATTGTATGATGACTTTGAACACTTCTGTCAAAACAAAAGAGAAACCATTCACGACTACTATGTCAGGTTTACCAAGCTCATCAATGACATGCGAAACATCAAGATGACCATGCCCAGAATGCAGTTAAATTCAAAGTTTGTTAATAACATGAATAGGCTAGATTCGTAACAGCAGTGAAACTGAGCAGAGGATTGAGGGACTCCAATTATGATCAGCTGTATTCTTATCTGAAGCAACACGAGGCACATGCCAATGAGAACAAAATGATGTTGGAACGATTCACTCAACACAATATTGATCCTCTCGCCTTGATGTCCAATGTCTCACATCAGCAGTACTACTCGCAATTATCTACCACTCCACCATCCACACATGTTCAACCACACTTTGCTGACAACACCCAACTTGATTCAAGACTCTCTCCAACGAAAAACTTAATTGAGAACTTAACCAACACACTTGCCCTACTCACCTAATCATACAAAACTTACCTTCCTCAAACTAACAATCAACTCAGAACTTCATCAAACACAAGGAACCAAGCCACGGTTCAAGATGGCAGGGTTGTTGTTCGGAATGTTCAAGGTTGACAGAATAGAGGTCAGGGGAACAATGCAAGGGGTACAGGTGCTGTTGGTTATGGGGGGTCAGAACAGAGTTGGGAATGCAAATCCAGGTCAAGCAAGGCAGATTAAGTGTAAAAAAACTGCAACGGTATAGGCCACATAGCAAGGAACTGCACTCAGTCTAAGCGACCACAGAACTCAGAATACTTCAAAGACAAGATGTTGTTGATGCAAGCTCAGGAGAATGGGGTAAAATTGGAGGAAGAGCAGTTGTTGTTTATTGCAAGTGGACAAGACAATGTTGTTGATGAAGATGTGGATAAGCAACCGGTTCAAGATTTAGCACTCAATGTGGATAATGTGTTTCAAGCTGCTGATTGTGATGCATTCGATTCTGATGTTGATGAGGCTCCCACTGCACATACTATGTTCATGAAAAATCTCTCATCAGCAGATCCTGTTTATGATGAAGCCAGTCCGTCATATGATTCGAACATTCTATCTAAGGTACCAGATTATGACAACTATCAGGATGTTGTTCACGATGTACAACCAAACTACGTTGTTGACTCACATGCTGATTATACGAGTGATAGCAATATGATTATGTATGCTCAGTATGTAAAAGACAATGGCGTACCATTTGTACAAAGTAATGTATCTTCTATACCTAATGATGCTTATATGATGATAATTAATGAAATGCATGAACAGATAGCCCCACGTGTTTTCGCGAATGAGCAGAACAAAATAGTTAATGCATTATTGACCGCTGATCTTGCAACATATAAAGAACAAGTTGAACTGTATAAGAGACGAGCCAAGTTTGAATTAACTGAAAGAGAACAAAAAATTGAGAAACAATTAAGAATAGTTATCACTGACCGTAATATTAAGGAAGAAAATTTGAAAAAGGAACTTCATTCTGTAAAAATGCAACTTAACTCTACCATCAACCATAACAAGTCAATGGTAGAAGAAGTTACGTCTTTGAAAAAGGATTTTAAACAAAAAGAAAACAAATACCTGGAAGAATTTTTAGACATGAAAGCACCAAAATAAAAGGTCAAGGATAAATTATTCAATTAAGACAAGTTTCTTTAAACAGTTCACATGTTATGTAGACCAAAACCTTATTATGATGAACAGAGAAAGGTATCCATTGGCTATAAGAACCCATTATGTCTCACCCGTGAAAAGCAAGTTCAGCCTGCCCTATATAATGGTTATGAAATTATCAAAACCCATCATGTCCCGGCCATAGTACACAACTCAGAGGATACCCTAGATATAGCTAAAATCACTAGGAAGAAAATGAATGACAAAATGAAAACCCCCCTGTGGACTAAACAAAACATTAATATTCGACCCCCAGATTACTCGAAAGAGAACTATCTGGCGACCTTTACACCACAGACACAACTGACCCCCAGTCAGATATTTTGGTCCAAGGATGTCCTCAAGATGAAAGCAGAAGCTCTCAAAGAGCAGACCCCAGCTTCAAGACCAATCAAAGCGTTGATGGTGTATCCTCCTAATACACCTGCAACGCTTGTCCCCAGGGTGCTTCCAACAAAAAGTCAAGTGAAAATTAACATTTTTGCACTTATACAACTTTTTTTGGAATTTGAAAAAACCTGTAAAAAGAGAATTACACCAACGGGGCTCACTGAAGGGGAAAGGGGTTTTGAACAAACCAAGGAATGTTATCTCACCGAGGTCATTCCATTTTTCAAAACACTTAAAGAACATTTTGAGGGTATTCAAAAGGCTCTCACTAAAGAAATCAAAGAAATGAAAGAAATTTTTGAAGAGTTGGAAGCTGAGGTTGACCAAAATGTTGTGAATAGGAAGTATGATGAGATTGAGCGGAAAAATCTTCTCATTGCAAATGACAATTTAATTGCTGATTGCTTGTCCAAAGAAGTGTTTTATATTGCAACAAATTCTGAGCTTACTGTATCTAGATTCACTGAAATGCATGATGCCCACACTGTTGTTCAAGCACGTTGTCTGGAACTTGAAGCAGAGCTTTCTAAATTATCAATTTATGTTTTAATCAAGTAAGGGTTTTATTTAATCAGTCAGTATGTCTATGTGTTGTTTGATTTATCTATGTATCTTGCTTATCTATAACATGTCTTGGCTAAACCGTTGCCTATTGGGTTTTTATTTATGATTGTATAAAACCTAGAATTTAGATTTTAGTATGTTCGCTTCTTGTGATGGAAATGCATGTTAGGATCTAGAAACCAGCTTTTGTCTGTACACTGTTGATATGTCTAAAAACATATTGTGTGAAAGAGATACCATTGGGTAACAATCTTCATACTACCTGCCCCTAAATAAGGTTGAACCACATTTTAATATATTTGCACATGCATTTAAAACCTTAGGGGCCCTTTGTAATAGTCCTGTAACTACCTTACAGGTGGCGTTGCCTCTAACGAAATATTAAATAAATGGCGGTATTTTCGTGTCATTACCTTAGGAAATTAATTACATAGATCATCACAAGGTGTGGACAAAGCAACACACTAAGGAAAAGCAATCTAGAGAGACTATCATGTATTAAATAACACAGTCTTTTATCTTATATTACCACCATTAAATAGATTGTTATTTAGTTTATTAGCCAAAAACCAAACCAACCTCTTCAATTATATGATTTACTTGCTATCCATAAAACATGAAAATACCAAAAATAATCTTCTCTCAACCTTAGAATTTATTAGACCATGGAACAAGCTTCCAACCTATTCACCCCGAGTGAATAAAACAACCCCTCGAGTCTTGCATATACAACTAATACAACGATAAGGGGCTCTGCCTAGGGAAGTTTTTAAAAACTTCGTCGTAGAAGTCCAATGACGACGCGCGATCAAGTTTAAAGCGCCGCGCCTGGGAATATTTAGGTTTTGATCATAGTTTAGCTTAGTTCTACTCGCTTGAATCCTTTCAAGTGAGACTTTAATTTTGCATATTAGCTTTCTTGTAGTCTATCTCTTCTTTGTGTATTTGTTCGTAACTTTCATTGACTATTCCATTCTTCATCATGGAGAATGTGAATCTATCATCGACCTTAGGATCCCTTTCTTAGGATCCCTTTCTTAGGAACTCTCCTCTTCAAAACCATAATGAATCAACCAACCAATCTCCCGACTCTGAGATTTTTTGCCCTAGGGAGAGAATTAAGGAACTTGAATTAAGGACACAACGAAAAAAAAAATTAAGGAAAGATTGTTCAAAGATAAGTTCCCTACTAAAGAAGAATTAGTTTACTATAAAGAACTGTTAGGAGAACCTCAACCCCCCTTCTCAACCCTAGAGCCCAAAATTAAGAGAGGCGACCTATGAAGCTTAAAGATCCCTTGTGTAATTGGCACCGTCTACACGGGCCATGCATACATTGATCTACAATCTCCTGTCAACATCATGTCTCGTGCTTATTACAACAAAATAAGAGAAAAAACCCTTTCAAGCACGTAGGAACCCATACCAACCATACAAGTTTTGCAACTTCGTTGGAAGAGCCAAATACATGCATATATTTATTGGATGCTTCGTTTATGTTGTGGACTTTATGATTCTAGAAGATTTGAGAAGCATCATTGATAGTGGGTTAAGTGAAGTAGTATTGAGACAACCTTTTGCGCGTACATCTAAGCTCAATTATGATGAATCCTAGGATTAATTAGGTTTGCCCAGAGAGACAACGAGATTGTGTTTAGAATGCCCCAAAGAACAAAAAAATTAAATCGGGTATCCTCTTTAGAAAAAGATAAGTTTGAAGCGTTCTTCGTGGATAGCTTGAAGGTTAGAAAAATAAGATTTAAGCATGTCCTTGAATAGAGAAAAGGATATTACAAAGCTTACATGAACCTTGGACGTAATTATAAAAGAGATAGGGAGACAATTGAAAAACTCAAAACCAACCACGTAAGTATCATCAAGCTCAAGGAGTAGTGTGACTTCGAGTCTTGCTACAAGACTCGTTAATAAAGAAAAGCGCTTCTTGGGAGGCAACCCAGTTTACTTTTCCCGCATATTAGGAGTGTCATGTGTGTTTTAATTCTTTATAGTTTGTTTTATTATGTTTAAACTATTTTGTAATAATGCTTTGTTTGTCTTTAACCTAGTCTTAATTTCAATCAAAGGTATTTTGCAAATAATAAGTGTAGAGGAATTTATCCTATTTTTTAACCAAGTTCAAACATGTTAAATAAATTGTTTAGATTAATTCGCGTCATATGATTGAACTTGGTTAAAAAATGGGATAATTTCAATCAAAGGTATTTTGCAAATAATAAGTGTAGGGGAATTTATCCCATTTTTTAACCAAGTTCAAACATGTACAAGAATTAACTTATGGAATCAAGTGCAGGAAAATTTTCATCAGAAACAGAACATTTTGTTTTCACAGAACGTGGAGACGATGTCATGATTTACATGCGACACCGTCACCACGACACCTATGATGGGGTCACGTAAACCCTGACGGTGTCAAACGCCTAGTCTAGAAAACTTAAAATTCGTACCAATCCTCCTAATATACCTACAACACTTGTCCCCAGGGTGATTCCAACAAAAAGTCAAGGGAAAATTAACATTTTTGCACTTATACAACTTTTTTTGGAATTTAAAAAAACCTGTAAAAAGAGAATTACACCAACAGGTCTCACTGAAGGGGAAAGGGGCTTTGAATAAACCAAGGAATGTTATCTCACTGAGTTCATTCCATTTTTCAAAACCCTTAAAGAACATTTTGAGGGTATCCAAAAGGCTCTCACTAAAGAAATCAAGAAATGAAAGAAATTTTTGAAGAGTTGGAAGCTGAGGTTGATCAAAACGTTGTGAATAGGAAGTACGATGAGATTGAGCAGAAAAATATTCTTATCGCAAAAGATAATTTAATTGTTGATTGCTTGTCCAAATAAGTGTTTTATGTTGCAACAAATTCTGAGCTTACTGTATATAGATTCACTAAAATGTATGATGCCCACACTGTTGTTCAAGCACGTTGTCTGGAACTTAAAGCAGAGCTTTCTAAATTACATGATAAGATTCAAAAAGATGATCATAATAAATTGGTAAAACATTTTTCCAACCTTGAGGTAAATCACTTAAATTTACAGTTAAAGTATCAACACCTTAAAGAAAGTTTTGGAAACAACAAATCTCTACCCGCTCGAGATGCTCCTGATTTTGACTCAGTCTTTGTAATCAAAAAATGAAAGCTTCCATTCAAGGAAAGGACAACGCCATCAAAAAACTAAGAATGAAAATCTCTCAATTAAAAGAGACCCGTAGTGAAACAGACCGTACTCTTGATTTTAGGGCCTTAGACTTTCAGATCACTCAATTAACTAAAACACCAATCTCCAAGAATAAAATGAGCTTTTTAGGGCTGAGAATGCAAAAATTAAGCAGCATTACAAGGAATTGTATGATTCTATTAAGATCACGCGTGCTAAACATAACGAATAGACAACTACCTTGTTAACTGAAAATGAGAATCTGAAAGCCCAAATACATAAAAATATGAAATGCGTCACTATGGATTCTGTAAACCAACAGTTCTTTCACTTGGTAGGTATGCTATCGACGTTGAACCAATCCCCCCTCGCAATAGGAACAATAGGGAAGTTCATCTAGATTATCTCAAACAACTTAAGGAAAGTGTAGAAACCCTTTGAGAAATAGTAGAGGAAGCTAAGGTTGAAAGACCATTAGATAGATCACTTGTATCTGCTTGCCTTAAGACTAAATACTCTCAAGAACTATTAGAACATGTGATTGGCACTTGTCTGAAAGACTTTAATAAATAAGATAAAAAGCATGCTTCTACCCCTTTAACTAGGAGAAAGCAAGTTACTTTTGAGGACCAATATGAAACGTCAAATAATAACGCATACAAACATGTAGAGCAATTGTAATGATTGTGATGCTTTTGATTCTGATGTTGATGAGGCCCCCACTGCACAGACCATGTTCATGGCAAATCTATCATTCACAGATCCTGTTTATGATGAAGCTGGTCTGTCTTATGATTCAGAAATTCTATCTGAGGTACACAAACATGATCACTATCAGGATACTCTTTGTGAACATCATGAAGTATACGAGATGCATGACGATGTACAACCAAACTACGTTGTTGACTCACATGCTGATTATATGAATCATAGTAATATGATTCCGTATGATCAGTATGTCAAGGACAACTTAGTGCCAGTTGTACAAAGTAATGTATCTTCTATACCAAATGATGCGTACATGATGATATTAATATGCATGAACAGCCTGCCCAATATGCCTCTGTAACAACACAGAACAATGTAGTTGATAAATCATTGACTGTTGAACTTGCGACATATAAGGAACAAGTTTAACTGTATGAAATACGGGCCAAGTTTGAATTAACAGAAAGAGAACAAAAGATTGATGAACAATTAAGGATAGTTATCACTGACCGTAATATTAAGGAAGAAAATTTGAAAACGGAACTTCATTCTGTAAAAATGCAACTTTCCTCTACCATCAACCATAACAAGCCAATGGTAGAAGAAGTTTCGTCTTTGAAAAGAATTTCAAAAAACAAATACCTTGAAAAAATTTTAGACATGAAAGCATTAAAAGAAAAGGTCGAGGATAAATTATACAAACAGGACCAGTCTCTTCAAACAGTTCACATGCTGTGTAAACCAACGCCTTATTATGATGAACAAAATAAGGTAGCTATTGGCTACAAGAACCCCTTATGTCTCACCCGTGCACAGCAAGTTCAGTCTGCCCTGTATAATGGTCATGAAATTATTAAAACTAATCATGTCTCGGCTATAGTGCACAATTCAGAGGATACCCTAGAGATAGCTGAAATCACTAGGAAGAAGATGAATGATAAAATGAAAGACCCAGAGGGTGTGAAAAAGAAGGTTAAGATTGCACCACGTGATTACTCGAAAGAGAATTATTTAGCGACTTTCACACCTCAGAAACAATTGACCCCTAAGCAGATATTTTGGTCCAAGGATATCATCAAGATGAAAGCAGAAGCTCTCAAAGAGCAGACCACAGCTTCAAGACCAATCAAATCGTTGACGTTGTATCCTCCAAATACACCTTCAACGCTTGTCCCCAGGGTGCTTTCAACAAAAAGTTAAGTGAAAATTAACATTGTTGCACTTATACAACTTTTTTCGAAATTTAAAAAAATCTGTAAAAAGAGAATTACACCAACGGGGCTCACTAAAAGGGAAAGGGGTTTTGAACAAACCAAGGAATGTTATCTCACCAAAGTCATTCTATTTTTCAAAACACTTAAAGACCATTTTGTGGGTATCCAAAAGGCTCTAACTAAAGAAATTAAAGAAATAAAAGACATTTTTGAAGAGTTGGAAGCTGAGGTTGACTAAAATATTGTAAATAGGAAGCATGATGAGATTGAGCGGAAAACTCTTCTTATTGCAAATGATAATTTGATTGCTGATTGCTTGTCCAAAGAAGTGTTTTATATTACAACGAATTCTGAGCTTACTATCTCTAGATTTACTGAAATGCATGATGCCCACACTGTTGTTCAAGCACGTTGTTTGGAACTTGAAGCAGAGCTTTCTAAATTACGTGATAAGGTTCACAAAGATGATCATACTGAATTAGTAAAATGTTTTTCCAATCTTGAGGTAAATCACTTAAATTTACAGTTAAAGTATCAAAACCTTAAAGAAAGTTTTGGAAACAACACATCTCCACCCACTCGAGATGCTCCTGATTTTGACTCAGTCTTTGTATTCGGAAAAATGAAAGCTTCCCTGCAAGGAAAGGACAACGTCATCAAAAAATTAAGAATGCAAATCTCTCAATTAAAAGAGACCCGTAGTGAAGTTGACCGTACTCTTGATTTCAGGGCCTTAGATTTTCAAATCACTCAATTAACTGAAAAAGTTACCATTCTTCAAGAACAAAATGAGTTATTTAGGGCAGAGAATGAAAATTTTAAATAGCATTACAAGGAATTGTACGATTCTATTAAGATCACGCGTGCTAAGCTTATAGAACAGACAACTGCCCTGTTAACTAAAAATGTGAATCTGAAAGCCGAAATACAGGAAAATCTAAAATGCATCACTATGGATACTGTCAAACCAAGAGTTCTTGCACCTGGTAGATATGCTATAGATGTTAAACCCATTCCTTCTCACAATAGGAACAATAGGGAAGTTCATCTAGATTATCTCAAACATCTTAAGGAAAGTGTATAAACCCTTCGAGAAATAGTAGAGGAAGCTAAGGTTGACAGACCATTAGATAGATCACTTGCATCTGCTTGCCTTTACACAAAACACTCTCAGGAACTATTAAAATATGTGATTGGCACTTGTTCGAAAGACTTCCATAAACAAGATAAAAAAGCATGCTTCTACCCTTTTAACTAGGAAAAAGCAAGTTACCTTTGAGGACCAATGTGAAACGTCAAATAGTAACACACACATATGTAGAGCAAATAAACATTCAGAAGACTAATGTCCCAGTGCCTCCTTCTACAAGAGTAAACAGTTTCACTAATGCTAGCAGATCACAGCCTAGGAGCAATACCAAGAAAAATAGGATCTTGCCGGCTAAGAGTGTCAACAAGAAGAAAGTAGAAGAACACCCTAGGACCAATAAGTCTAGTTTAAAAACCATGAATCATATTGATTCTAGTATTAGCTCTAAGCGTACTATAATTAATTCGAATTCTCATTATGTTTGCAAGACATGTAACAAATGTTTAAGTTCTGCAAATCATGATATGTGTGTGGTTAATTATTTGCACTCTGTGAATGCATCCCCCTTTGTTAAAAATGTTGTGCGTAAACTTAAGAAAGTTTGGAAACCTAAGCAAGTGAAGCAAGTCTAGAAAGCAACAGGCAAAATACTTACCAATGTGGGTTATCAATGGATGCCCACAGGAAGGACATTCACTTTAGGAGAATAGTGCCCTTTTTATGGGCTGGATCATGATATGAAACAGTAGTACGTACATGATTAGTGTTGCTTGTTTAAGAATTATATTGCTCATATTTTTAGTGCTGCAGGGATAAAAGATGCAGTTGTAAGGACTGGTTTGTACAAGAACATCTATCAATGTGTAAAGATTAATACTGTCATAATACCTTACTACAGCTAGCATGGTTTGAAACTTAATGTTTGCTCGTATATTATATAGTACTGCAAGTTTGTTCGGTTTGTACGTTCGTACTGCCAGTTTTCTGTATTACTACTGCTAGGGTAAATTGATGTGAGTTAATACTGCAACATTAAAAAGCAATTTTGGTAAAAAACTGCTCGGCTAGCTATTTGGTTACTACAACTAGCATTGTTAGATATTCGAACAACACACATAGAAGGATCTCGGACAGAAATTACAGTTTTTTTTAAGTTATTACTGTTTTTGATTCAACTGTTTTGTTCTTGATGTTTAAATGTTCTTAAAGGTTTAAAAGGCTCATTATTTTTGGATTTATTGGAAGAATAGGTGTATACATAAGTTATTTATCACTCTAGTAGACGATGACGAGGGAGTTATCACAGGTTTGTGTTACTTATCATAACTTAAAAGTGGTGTTACATTTTGAAGATAACTTGTTTCGTGCTTAGAAACATGTATGAAGACTTGACAAATCTAGCAATGTGGTGTGATACTAACTTAGTGGTGCTCAATGCTCACATTTGCTATCACTTTGGTCTGGTGTCTCATAGAAGATGAGGATAATTGTCAGAGGTTGCATCCATTAGATTCATAGATATATTCTAAGTTATGGAGTCCACGTGGATAAGTACAAGATATAAGACACAAGTTTGGGTTGTTCTACTTCAGCATCAAGTTTGTTATACTTAGTTTTCTTCATCGTGATCATTACATAGAGCCTACAGAATTTGAGACTCAAGAAATTGTTAACAATAGTTTTCAGGGGAAGGTTATTGTCAAAATGTTTAACCATTATAGATGCATCATCAAGATAAGGATTTTACTACTGCTAGTTCATTCACTACTACTAGTGTAGTTTTCTACTACTCAAGTTCATTTTTCTTATTGTGCTTAATGTGGGTAATTTAAGGAGTTAGAAGGCTTGGATTAGAAGTGTGATATTGGTTTGAAGTGGTTGAAATCAAAGTTGCTTATATTCATATGTCCCCTGTTGGATTATGAAAAAAAGGGGAAGAAGATGTTACTAGGTTGCAACTTATAGATCCTTGGTGTGGTCATGATACAAAGGAAATCTACTTAAGGGGAAGTTTTTGTTTCATTCAGGGAGATGATTGCATCTCAACTTCAGGGGAAGCTTTTGCTTTATGATGAAGTTCGTACACGACTTTGTTTGTTTTGTCATCATCAAATAGGGGAAGATTGTTGGGATTCTAGATTTGATGAGACAAAATAAGATAAAAGAAATGAAACTTAAGGCCTACATCTAGCATATTGGAATTCTACAACGTGGAGAATTATGGAAGATTTGGTCAAAGATATCAAAAGATAAGATCTCCTTAATAAGATAAAGATAAAACGGAAGATAGTTCTTAATGTTTTAAAAGATTTACATGTTAATATCTTTATGTTAACTTCCTTTGTAATCCCATTACTCTCTATATAAAGAGATCATAGACACATAGTTTTTAGTTATCCAATAGTAATTGTACATAGCAAAACTGTGTGTTGTGTAACACAGATCAATTGTAGACGTACTAGTTGGTGTATGTAGACCTTCCAAGATCCTTGAATCCCTGTTACACGGTAGTAACCATTCAATACGCTGATCATATAGAAATTGGGCTTGGTGGAAACGCATGGTAAAAAACCTTGTTCAATAACATTTGTTCTTCATTATATTTCCGGCTGCATAATTGTTATCATATGTTCATTGTTTATCCTAGATATAAGAATCTAAACATTCTAAACTTAAACGAATCTTAGACGTTTACAATTGGTATCAGAGCCAACGGGGCTCAAATACTAGGATCACAAGGTTTCTGTGTCATGTTTCTAGGTATCCTTCAGTACAAGAAAACATTTTTGAAGAATTTTAAGGTTTATTCGCAAAATCCTAATTCTATAAAGGAACAATTGTTGTTGAGTGGTCCGTGTTGACAAGAAGGAAAATAGAACAGGAGTGATGCACGTGTGTCTTGATTGAAGGTATGCTGGTGTTTGCTGCGCATATGGTTTAAACCCTAAACATCTTAAATCGATTACAGGTTTTCTCTTTTTAAATTCTGTCGTGACAAGGAATCAAGAAAGTTTTATAGCAGCAGATTAGGGTTTCGAAAACCCTAACAAATTCAACCTTATTCAGAAAAAGAAGGCTGCTGTTTCGGATTTATACAACAAGATTCAAGAATGCAGTCTTGTGACAGAAAAAGTGTCGCTAAAAGCTGTGTCGTCTGGATACTTAAAAAAAAGTATCCTTAACATTCTTATTGATTATAATACTGCTCATTTATGATCTTAGTGTTGCTCAGCTGCCGAAGATTACTATTGATTCGTGGACAAGATAAAGTCAGGTTATGTTTTTAGTTCCTGAAGCCACAGTGTTATAAAAGTTTATGTTTATTGGTGTTTCGTGAGGTTACAACTGAGTATATTGATGGTGAATGGATGTGGTGTTTATTCATGACACAACTGGAAACAAGGTTAAATGTTTGATCATACTAGTTTTATTAAGTTGCTTCGTGGTGTATATATGGTTATGGGGTTTGAAGATGTTCGTGTTTTAAGGAAGCAGTTTGGGATATTATGTGTATGAGTGGGGTAATAGAAACTGCTATAGTTATTAAAACACCCTAATATTTATGGATTAATCTTTAATTCCCCAATTGGCTTTTATATAATAAATGTTGGATAGCTGTTACTGATTTTATGGGATTGGATCAATGATATGAAAACATAAGTACAAACCTGATTATGCTACTTGTTAAGAATTAATACTGCAGCATATTTAGTACTGTTGTGGGATAAAGATGCGAGTGTATGGGCTGGTTTGTACAAGAATAGTGCTGATAAAGTGTAAGTTAATATTGTCTTTATACTTACTACTGCTAGCATGTTTGAAACTTAATGCTGCTCGTATATTATTAGTACTGCCAGTTTGTTTCGGGTTTGTACGTTAGTCCTGCCAGTTTTCAGTATTACTACTGCCAGGGTAATTGGAGTGAGTTAATACGATAAGCATTAACAAGCATTTGGTTAATACTGCTCGAGCTATTTGGTTTTCTACGCTAACATTGTTAATATCGAACAACACACACAGAAGATCTCGATAGAACTAACATTTTTAAGGTTATTTGTTTTTGATAATTCTGTTTTGGTTCTTGGATGTTTTAAATGTTCTTAAAGGTTTAAAGAGGCTCGTATTTTTGGATTTATTGGAAGAATTGGTTACGAAGAAGGTTATTTATCACCTATTTGACGATGAAGTAGAGTTTCACAGGTTTGTGTTCTTATCATATCTTAAAGTGGGTGTTACACTTTGAAGATAACTTGTTCGTGCTTAGAAACGATGTGACGAAGACTTAACAAATCTAGCAAAGGTGTGTGATCTAACTTATGGTGCTCAATGCTCACATTTGCCTTCAACTAGGATCTGGTGTCTCATAGAAGATGGGATAATTGTCAAGAGGTTGCGATCTACTTATATTTCATAGATTTATTTATAAGTTTGGAGTCACGTGGATAGTACAAGATATAAGACACAAGTTTGGGTTGTTCTACTTCAGCATCAAGTTCATTATACTTAGTTTTCTTCATCAGTGATCATTACATAGAGCCTACAGAATTTGAAGATTCAAGAAATGGTTAACATATAGGTTTTTAAGATTATTGTTAAAATATTACCATTTATATGCATCATCAAGGTGAAGGTTTTTACTACTGCTAGTCATTATTACTACTAGAGTAGTTTCTACTAACTCAAGTTTCATTTTTTCTTATTGTTCTTAATGTGGGTAATATAAGGAGTTAGAAGGGCTTGGATTAGAATGTGATATTTGTTTGTAAGTGTTGCAATCAAAGTAGCTTATATTCCTTATGTCCCCTGTTGGATTATGACAAAAAGGTAAGAAGAGATTTAAACAGGTTTCAACGTAAAATCTATGGTGTGGCATGGTATAAAGGAAATTCTACTTAAAAGGAACTTATTGTTCAATCAGGAAGATGATTACATCTTACATCATGGGACTTTGGCTTTATGATGAAGTTCGTACATGACTTTGTTTGATTTTGTCATCATAAATAGGGGAAGATTGTTAGGATTCAGATTTGGATGAGACAAAATAATAAAAGAATGAGAACATAAAGGACGAAAATCTAGCAGATTGGAATTCACAAGCTGGTGGTAGAATTATGGCAGATTTGGTCAAAGATAACAAAAGATGAAGATCTCCCTTAAGAAGATAAAGATAACAGAAGATATTTTTTAATGTTTAAAAGATTTACTTTTTATATCTTTATGTTAACTTCCTTTTAAGTCATTTAGCCTCTAATAAATGAGATCATAGACCATATAGTTTTAGTATCCAAAAAAGAGTGTGACATAAAAAACGTGTGCGTGTGACACTGGATCAATGTAGATGTCCTAGTTGTGTGAATAGATACCTCAGAGGATCTATGATCCGTGTTACAGGTGGGTAACCTTCTATACTGATCATCTAGAATTGGGGCTTGGTGGAAACGCATGGTAATAAAACCTTGTTCAATAACAATTGTCTTCATTATATTTTGCTGCATAATTTGTTTATCATTGTTAATTGTTATCCTAGATAAAAGATCTAAAAGAAATCAGAGCTAAATGATTCTATAGACTTTCACAATAATTATTTAATTGCCGATTGCCTGTCCAAAGAAGTTTGTTTTATATTGCGCAACGAATTCTGAGCTTAATGTTTCTATATTTATTAAATGCATGATCTCACACTATTGTTTAAGCACGATGCCTCGAACTTGAAGCAAAGCTTTCTAATTTAGCGTGATAAGGTTCAAAAAAGATGATCATACTTAATTATTAAAACATTTTTCCAATCTTAGAGGTCAATGCACTTAAATTTACATTAACAATATTAAAACCTGAAAGAATGTTTTGGAAACAACCCACCTCCACCCGCTCGAGATACTCCTGATTTTGACTCAGTCTTTGTAATCAGAAAAATGAAATCTTCCATTCAAGGAAAGGACAACGTCCATAAAAAATTTAAAATGCAAATCTCTCAATTAAAAGAAAACCTAGTGAAGCAGACCGTACTCTTAATTTCAGGGCCTTAGATTTTCAGATCACTCAATTAACTGAACAAGTCTCCACCCTTCAAGAACAAAATGAGCTCTTTAGGGCAGATAACAAAAAGTAAAGCCATTACAAGGAAAAGTAAGATGTCTATTAAGATCACGCGTGCTAAACATATATAATAGACAACTGCCTTGTTAACTAAAAATGAGAATCTGAAAGCCCAAATACATGAAAATCTGCAATGCAGCACTATGGATCATGTTAAACCAAAAGTTCTTGCCCTCGGTAGGTATGCTATAGATGTTGAACCAATTCCCCCTCACAATTAGAAAAATAGGGAAGTTCATCTAGATTATCTCAAACATCTTAAGGAAAGTGTAGAAACCCTTCGAGAGATAGTAGAGGAAGCTAAGGTTGAAAGACCATTAGATAGATCCCTTACATCTGCTTGCCTTTACACCAAACACTCTCAGGAACTCTTAGAATATGTGATTGGCACTATGACAAAAGAGCCTCAAACCACAAGAAAAAAAGCATTAGCTACCCCTTTAACTAGGAAAACGCAAGTTACATTTGCGGACCAATGTGAAACATCAAATAATAACACACACAACCAGGGGTTTAAGACAACTGAACCTTCAGCAGACTAAAGTCCCTAACCACCTATCTACAGGATAACAGCTGCACTGATGCAAAAGCAAGATCACAGCCAAGTAGCAATACCAAGAAATAAATCGGATCTCGTTGGCTCAAAGTGTCAACAAGAAAGAGAGTAAAGCACACCTTAAGGACCAATAATGTCAAGCTTCAGAACCCACGTATCGTGTTGATTCAAGTAGCAGCACTAAGCGTACTGTAATAATTTGAATTCTCATTCTGTTGCCAAACATGTAACTACTGTTTAAAATTTCGCTGAATCATGATGAGTGTGTGGTTGATTATTTGCACTCTGTTAAACATTCTCCCTCTGGATAAACATGTTTAAGCGAACAGTTAAGCAATTAAGAAACTAAATCAAAGTTAGGCAAGTGATGGAAAGCCTAGGCATACACACTTACCAAGTTTTTGGTTTATTAATGGAGGCCCACGTGGAAGAATTATTCACTTAGAGAATAGTCCCTTTAACTAATGCTCACTAATCCTAAAGTGTGCCCTGCTAAACAAACAAAAAACCAGTTAGTACTAAGTAACTCCATGATAACTAAGAAATTAAGTCCACACATCTCAGCAATCATCAACTAGGATATCCAACGTAGAAACCAACAGTACCATGCAGTTCCCGTTTGCACTCTCACTTTATCTGAGAATCAATCACATTAATTGTGCAAACAACAAGAACCCAACAAAATATGGATCACAAACTTTCCAACTCTCCCATCCTTCGTTCTGATTCAAATGCAGATATACAGACCGTCCTTTGGTATTTGGACTTAGGCTGTTCAAAACATATGAAGGGGGATCGCTCACGGCTTAGGAATTTTACGAAAAAGTTCATCGGGACAGTTAGATTCGGGAATGACCACTTTGGTGCTATCATGGGTTATGGAGATTACGTGATTGGTGACAGTGTGATCTCCAGGGTATACTATGTGGAAGGACTGGGACACAATCTGTTTTTTGTCAGACAATTTTGCGATTCTGATCTAGAAGTTGCATTTAGGAAGCATTCATGTTATGTTCGAGATACGGATGGCGTTGAATTAATTAAAGGTTCTCGTGGTTCTAATTTTTACACTATCTCGGTTGAAGACATGATGAAGTCCTCCCCAATCTGTTTGTTGTCTAAAGCCTCCAAGAACAAATCATGGTTATGGCATCGTCGTTTAAACCACTTGAACTTCGGTACAATCAATGACCTTGCAAGAAAGGATTTAGTAAGAGGCTTACCTAGATTGAAGTTTGAGAAAGATCATCTCTGTTTTGCATGTCAGCTAGGAAAAAGCAAAAAACATACCCACTCACCCAAAACTGAAAACACCAACTTGGAAGTTCTTAATACCCTTCATATGGATTTATGTGGACTGATGCGAGTGCAAAAAATTAATGGGATGAAATACATCTTAGTCATCAATGATGATTATTCTAGGTTTACTTGGGTTAAGTTTTTGAGATCGAAAGATGAAACCCCAGACCCGGTCATAAAATTTTTGAAGCAAATACAAGTCGGTCTCAACAAAACTGTCAGATACATCCGTACCGATAATGGCACATAATTTGTCAATCAAGCTCTGACTCAATATTATGAAAGTGTTGGCATATTTCCCCAAAAATCAGTTCCGAGGACTCCACAGCAAAACGGCGTTGTCAAAAGACGAAACCGTACTCTTGTTGAGGCTGCTAGGACAATGCTAATATTTTCCAAGGCCTCGATATTTTTATGGACAGAAGCTGTTGCTACTGCTTGTTACACCCAAAACTGATCTCTCATTCACACTCGTCATAACAAAACCCCATATGAGCTGGTGCATGATAAGAAGCCTGATCTTACCTTTTTCTGAGTCTTTGGTACTCTTTGTTACTTCTACTAATGACAGCGAGGATCTTGGAAAATTACAACCAACATCTGATATTGGAATTTTCGTTGGTTATGCACCAGGCAGGAAGGGTTATAGAATCTACAACAAAAGAACCCTAAGAATCATGGAAACTATTCACGTTCAATTTGATGAGATGTCTGAGCCTATGGATCCTGTGCAACTTAGTACAAGACCCGCTCCTATATTTTTGATGCCTGGACAGATAAGTTCAGGGCTCGTACCCAATCCAGTTTCTGCAACACCTTAAGTAACCCCAACAAATAAAGAACTGGAAATTTTATTCCAACTGATGTTCGATGAATACCTAAAACCTCCTCGTGTTGAAAGATCAGTTTCTCCTGCTCTAGCAGTTCCATTTCTAGTCAACTCAGCCGGTACACCTTCTTCTACCTCAATTGATCAAAATGCACCTTCTCTAAGTCATTCACCGTCATCTTCGGCATTACAATCCCCTTGTTCACAACAAGGCGCTTCAGCTGGATCTACTATCAATGAAGATAATCCTTTTGCTCCCATTAACAACAATCCCTTTATAAACGTGTTTGCTCCGGAACCTAGTTCTGAAGCATCATCAACTGGGGATGTTAGTTCAGCAGAATCAACTCATGTCACTCAACCACATCATCATCTCAGGAAATGGAGCAAGGATCACCCGCTTGATAATGTCATTGGCAGTCCCTCTCGTCCGGTATCCACCAGAAAACAACTTGCAACTGATGCCTTGTGGTGCTTGTATAACTCTGTACTGTTAAAAGTCGAACCAAAGAACTTCAAATCTGCCATAATAAAGATTGTTGGTTTTAAGCCATGCAAGATGAGATTCATAAATTTGATCGACTTCAAGTATGAGAATTAGTACCATAACCAGACTGTGTCATGATTATACCTATCAAGTGGATTTATAAAGTTATACTTGATGAGTACGGTGATGTTCTGAAAAACAAGGCAAGGTTGGTGGCCAAGGGATTTCGACAAGAGGAGGGAATTGATTTTGAGGAATCCTTTGCACCAGTTGCATGCATCGAGGCTATAAGAATCTTCATCGCTAATGCCGCCAGTAAAAACATGACCATCTATCAAATGGATGTCAAGACAGCATTCCTTAATGACGAGTTGAAGGAAAAAGTCTATGTTAGTCAACTAGAGGGTTTCGTTGATGCAGACCATCCGACACATGTTTATCATCTGAAGAAGGCTCTGTATGGTTTAAAGCAGGCTCCTCGGTCATGGTATGACACCTTGTCACGGTTTCTTCTGGACAACAAGTTTTCTAAGGGTGCAGTTGACCTGACATTATTCACTCGGAAAACAAGCAAACATATTCTTCTTGTCCAAATATATGTAGATGATATCATATTTTCCTCGACCGACCCTAAAGCATGTGACATATTTTTCAATGAGATGAGTTCTAAATTCCAAATGTCAATGATGGGATAAATATCTTTTTTCCAAGGATTACAAGTTTCTCAAAATCCCAAAGGCATTTTTATTAATCAATCAAAATTTTCTCTAGAAATCTTAAAGCAATTTGGGATGGATTCGTGTGACCCTGTTGATACACCCATGGTGGATCGACTTAAATGGGATGAGGACCCCTTAGGGATTCCAGTTGACCAGACTCGATTTCGTAGTATGGTCGGCTCCCTAATGTACCTCACTGCCAGCAGACCCGAATTTGTATTCGCTGTATGCATGTATGCTAGGTATTAGGCATCGCCACCAAAAAGCACCTTGAAGCACTTAAATGGGTCTTTTGGTATCTCAGAGGAACCATCAATTAGGTACTTTGGTATCCGAAAGACACTTGTATGGCACTAACGGCCTATGCAGATGCGGACCATGCAGGTTGTCAAGACACACGAAGAAGTACGTCAGGAAGTCTCAGTTCCTTGGGGATAAATTAGTCAGCTGGTCATCAAAGAAATAGTAGAGCATGGAGATTTCAACCACAGAGGCTGAATACATTGCCATGTCTAGATGCTGTGTTCAGATACTTTGGATGAGGTCACAGCTTACAGACTATGGCTTTGCCTTCAATAAGATTCCCATGTATTGTGTTAATCACAATGCCATTGCTCTCTGCTACAATAATGTCCAGCAATCCCGGTCCAAGCACATTGACATTCGACACCATTTCATTCGAGAGCAGGTTGAGAAGGGTGTGGTTGAATTGTACTTCGTGACGACGGATTATCAGCTCGCGGACATATTTACCAAAGCATTACCGAGAGAGCGGTTCGAATTTTTACTCCCACATCTTGGTATGAAGAGTATGACTCCAAAAATCCTTAAACGTCTTCAAGAAGGAGAAGAGGAGTAAAGAATGGTCTTCCTATATCCTATGTATATTTGTATATAATTAAATACAAAAACAAAATACAAAAATATAAAACCTACAAAGACCATAAACATAAGAAAAATAGAAAATACCAAAAATATTTTTCAAGACTTGTCTTCTGTAAATCGATAACATTTAAGGACCTAGAAATGTCATTCAATAATGACACGGGTCTTTAAATGAAGTTCAAGCGGAAGTTCAAACTATTTTAAAACATGTCTTAATAGCTTGCAGTTATTTCAGACTGCAACCCGCTTTTCAATCTGAGGAAAGCATGTCGCCAAAAAGACAGTTGTCCCTAACAACGGGTAATTAATTTTTCCCGGGCATGGATTACTTCATATCCATGCATCATAGGAGTAGTGTACGTTTCAGTGCGTTATTTTTTCATATAGAAGAGAAGTCTTCATTTTAACAAAATAATTTTTTGTCATTGATTCTTCAAAATTATTTGTGTTAACAATGGTGGAAAAGGTGTTGTCTTTCAAAACTAAATCAGTCATCTCAGTCTCTCATCAGAAAAAGATTTTTAAAAGAATTTTCTATCACTCAAACAATGTCTACAGCTCTTTAAATAGAAAAC